>JAFLJL010017360.1:11586-22130 GCA_018398815.1 Conus ventricosus | reverse complement strand
ATCTCAACAACAACCACACACACACACCACACACACACACACACAACACTGCTCTGCTGTGACAAATCCCAGTCAGCTACTTTTTCTTCTAGCAATGCGCTAAAAGTGGAAAGATTACCTATCAATTGGCTAACACAAACGTACTTGAAAAAAACAACCGAAAACTTGAATCCCTGTTTTACAGGCTTAAGCTAAACGCTTTCCGTACAAAATTTCGCAAAAATTTAAATTGCATCTGCGGAGCAGTTGAAAGTTTCACAACTCAGCATCTTCTTTTCCACTGTGCATATTTCAGAAAAGAAAATCCTGACTGCCTGCGACCTGATGGCACGTGTATTTTCCAGAACTTACAAGGTCTTGTTTCTTGTGTTAATTCCTTGATGATTAGTCCAAGGGGCTCTTTTTTGTAACAAGTGTTCCTATAGATATGAGCGCTTAACATTTTGGTTATGCCAGATATCCTGTACTCCTTTATGTTTTAATACTTGCTTTGTGCTAATGTTTAGCCTAGTTGTAAAGAATTCTAGTATGAATCACTATATATAGCTAACTGCTCGTAACAAATCTCTTATCGGTCCATCACACACACACACGCGCACACACACGCACGCACACGCACGCACGCACACACACCACACACACACACACACACACACACACACACACACACACACACACACACACACACACACACACACACACACACACGCACGCACGCACGCACGCATGCACGCATGCATACACACGCTATTTCCCTAACTCTGTCTAAAATCACTTTATGTGAATAGACGTTAAATTGAAGAACGAACGAACACACACACACACACACACACACACACACACACACACACACACACACACACATGTAGTGTAAAGTTAAAACTAGTTTCACTTTCACTTTTCAACCGATACAGCTTATGTATGACGCGCTTTTATGTGACGCGCTTTTGTTGGTTTGACGTCAGAAACTGAAAGTAGATGGATGCTGGTTTTTTGGCTGCCTTGTTTTTGTTATTACTTCACATGGTGTCAGAATTGTGAACTTGAAACAGACCTACGTATTGTGAACTGGAATAGACGTACGTGATGGCTGAGTCAATTTATGTGAGGACTCCCGACTCATTTGTGGTTAGTGCAAATCCAGCGGCGGCATGGGAGAAGTGGAAACTTCGTTTCGACATTTTCCTTCAAGCAACGGGTGCCAGTGCCAAGCCGGACGCGGTGAAGGTAGGACTTTTATTAAACCATATTGGTGATGAAGGACTCGAGATCTTCTCCAATTTTGTGTTTTTGGGGAACGACCTAACCCAGACAATGCCGACCAGCCCCTGCCAGCAGAAAGCAAGACCAATTACAACACTGTTCGGGGGAAGTATGATGCTTTTTTTCAACGTAGAGACCCGCAGTTGATGTTGCGCGAACAGTTTTGGTTCCATCTTCACAGGGAGCCTTCCCAGTCGTTTGATTGTTGGCTCAGGTTAGTCAAAGACAAGGCAGCAGCTTGTAAGTTTGACAACTGTGACACAATGATCAGAGACAAGCTGGTGTTTTCATGCAAAGATGACACCGCCAAGCTGAAACTGTACGACGTTGGTCCAAGGCTTACCTTACAGAAGACCACGGACATTCTCGCCATGAGGGAACTGGCTAAGAATGAACTGGAAAGAAGCAAGACAGCCAGTGTGGGTGCCCTCCAGAGAAGTTTTCAAGGTAACATGCGACAGAGTGCATACAAAGGTGGCGCAGGTGGCAAGAAAGGTGACACCAAGGCCTCGCCAGCTGGCCAGAAGTGCGGCTACTGCAATGGCAAGCATCCTCCCGGCAAGAAGAACTGCCCGGCAGCGAAGGTTTGTTGCAGAAAGTGCACCAAGATAGGCCACTACGCCATCGTCTGTAGAAGCTCAGCGTCAGTCCATGAGGTCGTCCACGAGAACCAAGTGGAGCAGTCTGAAGACGGGGTCCCAGTTTTCGTGGGTGCGTCAGTAGTAATGGCGTGCGTGCAAGAACTGTCACTCCAGCAGCCGTTCCGGTGAGGTCATCAGTGCCTGCTGACCCTGGGTGGCACATCAAGCTGAAGGTGGGATCACGCGAGCTGACCTGGTGTATAGACACTGGGCCCAAGTGTCTGTGATGCCCGACCACATTTTCAAGCCAGCGTTTGGGACACTCCAAGAGCCTGACCGCACTCTCCTTGGGCCTGGCGACCAGCCTCTGGAGGTGAAAGGGTGCGTCAACCTCGACCTCAACCTTGGTCGTACACGTGTTCGTGAGAAGGTCTACATCGTCAAGGCATCTAAACTCCTACTTGGTGCGCCTGCCATCAGGAAGCTGGGGCTCATCAGCGACATCCCAGGTGCCTTTACCATCAGGGCAATCAGATCCTTGCCTACTGGTGGTCAGCCTGCCCAGCAGACGGCGAAGGCCAGCTTCGCTTCATCCAGCGACGTCAAGCGTCAGTTCCCCAAGTTGTTCACCGGACTGGGTAAACTGGTGGTGAGCAAGCCATCCTCCTCAAGGACGACGCCAAGCCGTTCGCTCAAACGGTGCCCAGGCGTGTTCCCTTACCCCTCCTGAAGAAGGTGGAAGCTCAGCTGAACGAGATGGTGGAAGGTGACGTCATCGAACCGGTGGACACTCCGACGGATTGGTGCGCTCCAATCGTTGTTGTGCCCAAATCCAATGGCAATGTTCGTATCTGCGTCGACCTGACCCGCCTCAACAAGAGCGTGAAGAGAGAGGTCTACGACATGCCATCTGTGGAGGAGACTCTCAGCAAGATCTCCAAGGGCAACGTGTATTCCAAGTTGGATGCAAACTCTGGATTCCATCAGCTCGTGCTTGACGAGGCAAGTTCCGAGCTCACCACGTTCATCAATCCCTTTGGGCGCTTCAAATTCAAGCGTCTGCCCTATGGAATTACGTCCGCGCCGGAGTACTTCCAGAAGAAAATGGACAACATCCTCCATGGCCTTGAGGGTGTTCTTTGTCATATGGACGACATCCTTGTCGTTGGCAAAGACAAAGCTGAGCACGACGCCAGGCTTCATGCTGTCCTGGAGAGGCTCTCCCAGGCAAACCTGACCCTCAACACCGACAAGTTCGAGTTCGCCAAAACGCAGCTCGAATACCTTGGCCAAATCGTAGATTCTTCAGTCGGCGGCCTGAGGAAAGACCCTGCCAAGGTGAAGGCCATCATGGAGATGGAGGCGCCGAAGAACGTGGCTGACATCCGAAGATTTTTGGGCATGGTGAACCAGCTAATGAAGTTCCTGCCAAACCTTGCCGAAAAGTCTAAGCCACTGCGAGACCTGCTGCGCAAAGAGTCAACGTGGATCTGGGGACCAGAACAACAGGGTGCCTTCGACACTCTCAAGAAGGACCTTGCCTCACCAGAGACTCTTGCACTGTACAGTCCCGAGCGTGAGACAGTCATCTCGGCAGACTCCAGTAGCTACGGTCTTGGAGCTGTATGTCTTCAACGCCAAGACAACGGTCAACTCCATCCTGTTGCATACGCAAGCCGTTCCCTCACAGCGACCGAGCAGCGGTATGCACAGATCGAAAAGGAGGCTCTTGCAGTCACCTGGAGCCTTGAACATTGGTCAGATTTGTTGGTTGGCATGTCCTTTCGGGTAGAAACAGACCACAAGCCTCTTGTCCCTCTGTTCTCTACCAAGCTCATCGATAAACTTCCTGTCCGCATCCAGCGCTTCAGGATGAGGCTGATGCGGTATTCTTTTGACATTGTCCATGTCCCTGGCAAAGAACTCTATAACCGCTGACACTCTGTCCAGAGCACCTTTGCCTACCACAGATTCTGCGGACAAAGACCTGACCTGCCAAGCAGAGGCATATGTCAATGCTGTCCTGCTGACATTACCAGCTTCTGACCACAGGCTGGAAGAGATCCGGTCAGAACTCCAGAAGGATGACATCCTCAAACTGGTCATGCGCTACGTCCAAAATGGCTGGCCAGAGAAGAGGACTCTCAACAAGCCTCTCAAGACCTACTTCAACGAGCAGAGTTTCCTGTCTGTCAACGACAGTCTCCTGCTGAGAGGTACGCGACTAGTCATCCCTCCGTCACTCCGACAAGATGTCCTTCGACACCTACATGATGGTCATCAAGGTGTCAACAAGACGAAGGAAAACGCGGCAAACTCCGTGTGGTGGCCAGGGCTGTCCCAAGACATTGACATCATGGTCAAGACTTGCCCTGACTGTGCCAAAAACAGGAAAGCCAGAGTGGAGCCCATGAAAGGTACGCCCTTCCCTGAGCGTCCTTGGTCTAGAGTTGCAGCTGACTTCTTTCAGCATGAGGGCAAGCAGTTCCTCATAGTTGTGGACTACTACTCACGGGACGTTGAGATCGTGCTCATGAACAAGATCGCCAGCGCGGAGACAGTCAACAGAATGAAGAAAGTCTTCAGTCGCCATGGCATTCCGGACACTCTAGTTTCCGACAATGGACCACAGTTTGCAGCCGAAGAATTCTCCAGATTTGCTCAATCCTGGAACTTCGAGCATATCACCTCTTCACCTCACTACGCCCAATCCAATGGTGAGGTTGAACGCGCAGTTCAAACCATTAAGAACCTCATCAAGAAGTGCGATGATGAGTACCTTGGCTTGCTCATGTATCGCAACACTCCCCTTCCCAACGGTTTCTCTCCTGCCCAACTGAGCATGGGACGCAGTCTGAAAACCCGAGTTCCATGTCATCCAGACACTCTCCTTCCCAAGACCCCCGACGTGTCTGTCCTGAAGAAGAGAGAAAAAGAATACCGAGAGAAGATGAAAACCAGCTACGACAGAAGACATAAAGTTGTTGCTCCAGAAGACATCTCATCTGGCAACAAGGTGTGGATCCCCGACGTGAAGAAGGAGGGTATTGTCATCAATCGTCATGATACTCCCAGAAGTCTCATCATCCAGACATCCGACGGTGGAGTCATCCGCCGAAATCAGCAGATGATCAGGAAGCTGTACGAGCCTTGTTTGCTTTCTCAGCAAGGCAACCACCTTCCTCCTTCCCCTTTCCCTTTCAACGCACCTCCACACTTCTTGGTTCCACGTGCACCACCTCCCAGTGCACAACCTCCTCCCTGCTCACCTGCCAAGGGCCTACCTGCTGTCACCGATGGTTCGACGCCAGTCAAGACAACCATGATGCCAACTCCTTCCCAGAGCCTGCCATCTTCAATGACCCCAGGGCCACAGATGTCGCAGACGAGAAGATCCGCCAGAACAACGCACAAGCCTGAGCGCCTTATTGAACATTGTTAAAAGACTAGAACTTGAAAATTTGAAATGATTTCTTTTGATAATTTTATAAAAAAGAAAAGAAAAGAAAAGAAAAGGCGCATTCATTAAATCAATTGAAAGACTCTGGTGCGAGACCCAGAACCAAAGTAGTGCTATTGTACAAACTTACATGCAGTATTATTTTCATAAATACTCAGTGCTCATTCTAGTCATTCTGGATATGTCTTATCACACGTTTGAGAACTTTAAATTGTTCTTCTGGAAAAGGGAGATGTAGTGTAAAGTTAAAACTAGTTTCACTTTCACTTTTCAACCGATACAGCTTATGTATGACGCGCTTTTATGTGACGCGCTTTTGTTGGGTTTGACGTCAGAAACTGAAAGTAGATGGATGCTGGTTTTTTGGCTGCCTTGTTTTTGTTATTACTTCACAACACACACACACACACACACCACATGGGCCCGTGCTATCGCATCCATGCACACACATGTGTACATTCACTACACTCACATGAAACAAAACAAAAAAAGACATCAAATGTTAGGTAGACACTCAAGGTCTGACCAGCGTGTTGGGCTAATGTGTAGGTCAGACATCTTCTAAGTCGTAGCCACAAGACCCTCTTCTTCAATTCTCTCATCTTAGTTAACTCATTTATCCATCAGCTTAAAATCATGCTAGTGTGGTCTCGAAACTTAGCGGATGTGGTGTAGCGTATATGGACTAGTCCGCACGCAGTGACGCCTCGTTGATGAAACTGAAACTGAAACTGAAGAAGAGTCTGCTTTTAAATGGAACAATGTTAAACATTTTATGACCACCTCCAATCAAGGAATTAGTTTAACTATACGAACTCAGAGCTCTCTTATGCAAACGACTGAATTGTTTTACTACAATTATCACATAACATGGACCATGATTGATGAGACCAAAAAATGTGTTCATGTAACAATTATTTCGGGGTTGGAGATTGAGAAAATGGTTTGCTTTGATAACTGATAAATTCCATCAGAAATCTGTTTTTTCAAGATTGGTGTTGTGGTCACACACGTTTAAATCATTGTCAATAAGAACCCCTAATCCTTTGTGTAATGTCACCTCTTCAGTCATGTGGTGTTTGATGCTTGTTTTCCAATGAGTGTATTCGTCTCCTTTGCTCTCTCATTTCGTTTTCACTACTAAAAATTTGCATGTGAAAGACACAAACTGCTCACCAGCTCAGGCTGCCCCATCCTCCCCTTCTCCACCCACAACGCAAAAATCTTCCGACGCTACTTTGTGTTCAGAACGAACTCATGTTTCTTAACGCAACCTGCGTTTTCAGCTGAGGGCAGTTGGATCTGATAAGGGGGGATAACCATTTACATCGGTGCACATTTTATGAAACAGAGTTATTTTTCTTTTAAACAATTAGATTTTTTAAAATATTTCATCATTAAATTTAAAAATGTCAACCAAACTCACAATATTATTGTGAATAATAATCAACCTTTTAGGTTATATAAGATATTTTAATTTAAAAATTGTGCTTCCGTTTTTGTATACATTTTAAGATTTTGTATTTATTATTTTTTAGCTCACCCTAAATATCATCTTAATGTATAGAGGTAGATGCTTCATGCATCTAAGTATTGGTCACAAAAGAAAATATATCTCAAAATTTTGTCGGTTTCAAATACGAAACCTGCTATGAATGAATATGCTCAGTGTGCAAGTGGAAACGAAACAGATGTGTGAGCTAAACTTAATAGAGTGTTATCATATGTTCACTTCGTTCGGCGAGCGTTAAACTAGGCCTAATACACACGGTGCTTTCGCTCTTATTTTTCACCGTTCCTAATAAATGCATACATCAGTAAATATATTTTCATAACTACGTTAGGCCAAGCAGTCAACGTTTCATTATGCGTGTATGGGAGGAGAGGAAGGACTGCAGACAAACATTGAAACAAAATTGAGATACAAGAACTTATTATGTCGAATCAATGTGACACTACGCGTATCCACCTCTTTTTGTCTTTTCTAATTGTGAAAGACAAATGATATCCAGGACAAGGAAAACGAAGGACGAGCAGACACTTACCTCCACAAAACGAACGCAGGCAGGCAGGCAGAGAGAGAGAGAGATGTGAACAAAGTTTGCTCTTCTTCTGAGATCAACATCTTCGGTTCTCAATGAAATGGAAAAGAGCAGATTTTCTTTGATTGTTTTGGTTCCTGCTAGGTTAGATATAATAATATATCTATAATATTATTCCTGTGATAAACGTTGGGTGTGGGTAGGTGTGTTGTGTTGTGTTCTAGGGAATATTTTCTTAATGGAGTTACGTTAAGATATCACCTCCACCCTCTCTCTCTACTAGTTAGGGAAGGAGCAACAGTCTGGTACTACTACTAGTCAGCAAAAGAAACGCTCATTTTTTTTTACGGGACTTGTTAAATCTGTTCAAGACTGGCTCGGGAATAATTCTCCTTAGGCATGTACACTTAAAAGTGCTTGTAGCTCCAAGAGACAGAATTAGAGATAAATTCAAACATTCAATACTGTAAGAACAACAAAGAACACAAATTAAGTGTATACTGACTTCCATTAAAAAAAAACGCGAAAACAAAACAAGCTGAAGGTTGGGGGTGAATTTTATTGGTCACAATTGTACAGAGTGGAAGCGAGAATTCAACGTGATTTGATTCATTACACCGGTAATGTGTGAAAATGTCATCAGCAATATGTCTTCTGTGTGGAAAATCCAAGGTCACGTGACAAACCAGCTTGAAGTCTTAATACCGTGTGTGGCCACCATTTGCGTTGACAACTGCTTGACACCTGCGGCTCATTGAGTGGACCAAGTGGTTGATGCGTCCCCTTGGCACACCAGCCCACACATGGACGATGGCCTGGTGAAGTTGAGCCGCTGTTGCTGGTCGTGGACGCAGGAGGTCCAACCGTCTGCCAAGTTCATCCCAAAAATGTTCTATTGGGTTTAAATCGGGACTGAGGGCTGGCCAGGGCAGGACATTGACGTTGTTATGCTGAAGAAATTGCTGGGTGGCCCTGGCGGTGGGTGTTCTTGCATTGTCCTGTTGGAATGTCCAGTTTGGGTGTTGCGCAAAAAAAGGAACGACATGGGGTCTGAGCACCTGGTTATGTAGCGCTGTGCATTGACACCCTGTCCGCGACCAGGACCAATGTTCTGAAAGATGACTGGTCCTATGGCGTGGTTAATGCCAATTGCACCCCATATCATAACGTTCG
The DNA here is from genome assembly GCA_018398815.1 of Conus ventricosus. Classification (NCBI taxonomy): domain Eukaryota; kingdom Metazoa; phylum Mollusca; class Gastropoda; order Neogastropoda; family Conidae; genus Conus; species Conus ventricosus. Next base: position 13,611 of record JAFLJL010017360.1, on the reverse strand, counting down.
GGCCTCCTCAGGGGTTCCGCTCTACCAAATGGGAGTCAGTATAGCGTTCACCAGGTCGACGCCATATTCTGGCACGACCGTCAGCCATGTCAATACAAAAACGGCTCTCATCTGAGAACAGTATGCGTCCCCACTGCTGCCTGCGCCAGTTGATTCGGGCTTGTGCCCACTGCAGCCTGTCCTGCCGGTGTCTTGGTGTCAGTACTGGACCTCTGCGAGGACGCCTACATGCCAGCCCGTTCTCCTGAAGACACCGCCGCACAGTGTTGAGGCTGATTCGTTGCTGGAGATTCCCAGGCACCTGTCGAGCAGTGTTAGCGGCTGTTTGCCACCTGTCCCGCAAATGGGTTTGAACAAGATTGCGATCCTCTCTTGGCGTGGTGATCCGAGGACGGCCTGGCCGGGGACGATCATCAGTGGTGCCAGTGACTCGCATGCAGTGCTGCAGACGATAGATGGTTGAGATGTGGACGTTAAAGATGTTGGCGACCTGCCTGGCATCCACACCAGCCTCCAGATGGCCAGTGGATGCCAGGCAGGTTGTTTAGGTCCAAGACTCACGTGCAGTGAAAAAATTGTGTGAGCAACACATCAATCCCGGCATTAGAGGGTCAACAAAAATGGCAAACTGGTTGCTGCATGTGAGGCACGTGCACACTATGCAGAGCAAAGTTAACCAGCTACAAGTACACAGGCATGCAGCCCTTATAAAGCCGCGCTACAAGGTTCAGGTAACGACTTGCCGTCTGAACGCTACAGAGATGCCAAGACTACGAGCAGAGGAACGCAATCGTGCCCTAGGCCATCTGGAGGCTGGTGTGGATGCCAGGCTAGTGTAATTTTTATTCAACACTAGCACAGCCTGTTAGGCCTAAAGGTGAATACAGTCAGACAAATACACAGACGAACAATCCAATACTGGGAGGGGGGGGGGGGGGGGGGGGGGGGGGGGGGGAAACAAGCGCAGACCAACAATTTAACTGTCTTCATTGTAAACACTTGGCAAACGATTTGGACTTACGGACGGGGAAGCTTGAAGATTGAGGAACTGGGAACATAAAGTTTCAAAATGGAGTGACTGATGGTGGCGAACGAAGCAGAATTTAGAAATAGAGTTTGTTTCTTACCGCCAATGACATTGACAAACAAAGCACATGACAAGACACGATGCATTTCAACCACTTGGGTCTTCTTCAGGCGAAAAAATAAATCACATTTAACATTGTGGGACAGTACAAACAAGGAACGAAAAACGAAAAAAACAGAACGAAAAATGACTCATCTGTTGTCCATGTGGTGGGGGAATAGCGGTAGGCGGAAAATGACATGGGGGGTTATGGAAGAGGAAAAGGAGGGGGGGGGGGGGGTTGTGTTGGGGAGGTTGTTGTGTGTGTGTGATATGATTAGGGTTGTGTGTCTAGTTTATTGGGATGGTGTGATATCTTTGTGACGGTTAGTAGTAATGGTGGATTGATAATAATTGTGGAGGAAAAAAAAAAAAGGGAGGGGGGGGGGGGAACTGAGGAGAGAGAGAGAAAAAAAAAGGAGTTTAGGTGAATAAATAAATGATTTCCTTGGGTGATGAAAGAGGTAGTGGTAGTTATGCATGGGTAGTTGTGAAGGTGTGTGGGTAATGTTATGGAGGGAAGGGGATGGAAGATAAATGGGTGATAAGGTATGATCGGGGGGGGGGGGGGGGGTTGAGGTGGGAAGAAAAAAGAAAAAAAAAGGAGGGGGGGGGGGGGGGGAATGGGGGGGGGAAGGAGGGTAATGTGTTTGTGTGTGGGGGGGGGGGTAGGGAAGGGGGGCAAGAGAAGGAGAGCTCATATGTCTTAATCCACTATGGGGTGGAGGGTGGGGGTGGGAGGTTCATATAAATGGTGGTGTTTAAAAAAGTGAACAATGCTGTGGGATGTGTTCATTGCAACAGGTGAAATAATGTGTTGGCATCAATATGCTGATGTTTGTTGAGAGAAGGTAGCAGTGATCAATGAAAAACAGGGTTCATGTGTTGCACACACCCAA
>JAFLJL010017360.1:0-10586 GCA_018398815.1 Conus ventricosus | reverse complement strand
TACTTTTTCTTCTAGCAATGCGGCTAAAGTGGAAAGATTACCTATCAATTGGCTAACACAACGTACTTGAAAAAAACAACCGAAAACTTGAATCCCTGTTTTACAGGCTTAAGCTAAACGCTTTCCGTACAAAATTTCGCAAAAATTTAAATTGCATCTGCGGAGCAGTTGAAAGTTTCACAACTCAGCATCTTCTTTTCCACTGTGCATATTTCAGAAAAGAAAATCCTGACTGCCTGCGACCTGATGGCACGTGTATTTTCCAGAACTTACAAGGTCTTGTTTCTTGTGTTAATTCCTTGATGATTAGTCCAATGGGCTCTTTTTTGTAACAAGTGTTCCTATAGATATGAGCGCTTAACATTTTGGTTATGCCAGATATCCTGTACTCCTTTATGTTTTAATACTTGCTTTGTGCTAATGTTTAGCCTAGTTGTAAAGAATTCTAGTATGAATCACTATATATAGCTAACTGCTCGTAACAAATCTCTTATCGGTCCATCACACACACACACGCGCACACACACGCACGCACACGCACGCACGCACACACACACACACACACACACACACACACACACACACACACACACACACACACACACACACACACACACACACACACACACACGCACGCACGCACGCACGCATGCACGCATGCATACACACGCTATTTCCCTAACTCTGTCTAAAATCACTTTATGTGAATAGACGTTAAATTGAAGAACGAACGAACACACACCACACACACACACACACACACACACACAACACACACACACACACACACACATGTAGTGTAAAGTTAAAACTAGTTTCACTTTCACTTTTCAACCGGATACAGCTTATGTATGACGCGCTTTTATGTGACGCGCTTTTGTTGGGTTTGACGTCAGAAACTGAAAGTAGATGGATGCTGGTTTTTTGGCTGCCTTGTTTTTGTTATTACTTCACATGGTGTCAGAATTGTGAACTTGAAACAGACCTACGTATTGTGAACTGGAATAGACGTACGTGATGGCTGAGTCAATTTATGTGAGGACTCCCGACTCATTTGTGGTTAGTGCAAATCCAGCGGCGGCATGGGAGAAGTGGAAACTTCGTTTCGACATTTTCCTTCAAGCAACGGGTGCCAGTGCCAAGCCGGACGCGGTGAAGGTAGGACTTTTATTAAACCATATTGGTGATGAAGGACTCGAGATCTTCTCCAATTTTGTGTTTTTGGGGGAACGACCTAACCCAGACAATGCCGACCAGCCCCTGCCAGCAGAAAGCAAGACCAATTACAACACTGTTCTGGGGAAGTATGATGCTTTTTTTCAACGTAGAGACCCGCAGTTGATGTTGCGCGAACAGTTTTGGTTCCATCTGCACAGGGAGCCTTCCCAGTCGTTTGATTGTTGGCTCAGGTTAGTCAAAGACAAGGCAGCAGCTTGTAAGTTTGACAACTGTGACACAATGATCAGAGACAAGCTGGTGTTTTCATGCAAAGATGACACCGCCAAGCTGAAACTGTACGACGTTGGTCCAAGGCTTACCTTACAGAAGACCACGGACATTCTCGCCATGAGGGAACTGGCTAAGAATGAACTGGAAAGAAGCAAGACAGCCAGTGTGGGTGCCCTCCAGAGAAGTTTTCAAGGTAACATGCGACAGAGTGCATACAAAGGTGGCGCAGGTGGCAAGAAAGGTGACACCAAGGCCTCGCCAGCTGGCCAGAAGTGCGGCTACTGCAATGGCAAGCATCCTCCCGGCAAGAAGAACTGCCCGGCAGCGAAGGTTTGTTGCAGAAAGTGCACCAAGATAGGCCACTACGCCATCGTCTGTAGAAGCTCAGCGTCAGTCCATGAGGTCGTCCACGAGAACCAAGTGGAGCAGTCTGAAGACGGGGTCCCAGTTTTCGTGGGTGGCGTCAGTAGTAATGGCGTGCGTGCAAGAACTGTCACTCCAGCAGCCGTTCCGGTGAGGTCATCAGTGCCTGCTGACCCTGGGTGGCACATCAAGCTGAAGGTGGGATCACGCGAGCTGACCTGGTGTATAGACACTGGGGCCCAAGTGTCTGTGATGCCCGACCACATTTTCAAGCCAGCGTTTGGGACACTCCAAGAGCCTGACCGCACTCTCCTTGGGCCTGGCGACCAGCCTCTGGAGGTGAAAGGGTGCGTCAACCTCGACCTCAACCTTGGTCGTACACGTGTTCGTGAGAAGGTCTACATCGTCAAGGCATCTAAACTCCTACTTGGTGCGCCTGCCATCAGGAAGCTGGGGCTCATCAGCGACATCCCAGGTGCCTTTACCATCAGGGCAATCAGATCCTTGCCTACTGGTGGTCAGCCTGCCCAGCAGACGGCGAAGGCCAGCTTCGCTTCATCCAGCGACGTCAAGCGTCAGTTCCCCAAGTTGTTCACCGGACTGGGTAAACTGGGTGGTGAGCAAGCCATCCTCCTCAAGGACGACGCCAAGCCGTTCGCTCAAACGGTGCCCAGGCGTGTTCCCTTACCCCTCCTGAAGAAGGTGGAAGCTCAGCTGAACGAGATGGTGGAAGGTGACGTCATCGAACCGGTGGACACTCCGACGGATTGGTGCGCTCCAATCGTTGTTGTGCCCAAATCCAATGGCAATGTTCGTATCTGCGTCGACCTGACCCGCCTCAACAAGAGCGTGAAGAGAGAGGTCTACGACATGCCATCTGTGGAGGAGACTCTCAGCAAGATCTCCAAGGGCAACGTGTATTCCAAGTTGGATGCAAACTCTGGATTCCATCAGCTCGTGCTTGACGAGGCAAGTTCCGAGCTCACCACGTTCATCAATCCCTTTGGGCGCTTCAAATTCAAGCGTCTGCCCTATGGAATTACGTCCGCGCCGGAGTACTTCCAGAAGAAAATGGACAACATCCTCCATGGCCTTGAGGGTGTTCTTTGTCATATGGACGACATCCTTGTCGTTGGCAAAGACAAAGCTGAGCACGACGCCAGGCTTCATGCTGTCCTGGAGAGGCTCTCCCAGGCAAACCTGACCCTCAACACCGACAAGTTCGAGTTCGCCAAAACGCAGCTCGAATACCTTGGCCAAATCGTAGATTCTTCAGTCGGCGGCCTGAGGAAAGACCCTGCCAAGGTGAAGGCCATCATGGAGATGGAGGCGCCGAAGAACGTGGCTGACATCCGAAGATTTTTGGGCATGGTGAACCAGCTGATGAAGTTCCTGCCAAACCTTGCCGAAAAGTCTAAGCCACTGCGAGACCTGCTGCGCAAAGAGTCAACGTGGATCTGGGGACCAGAACAACAGGGTGCCTTCGACACTCTCAAGAAGGACCTTGCCTCACCAGAGACTCTTGCACTGTACAGTCCCGAGCGTGAGACAGTCATCTCGGCAGACTCCAGTAGCTACGGTCTTGGAGCTGTATGTCTTCAACGCCAAGACAACGGTCAACTCCATCCTGTTGCATACGCAAGCCGTTCCCTCACAGCGACCGAGCAGCGGTATGCACAGATCGAAAAGGAGGCTCTTGCAGTCACCTGGAGCCTTGAACATTGGTCAGATTTGTTGGTTGGCATGTCCTTTCGGGTAGAAACAGACCACAAGCCTCTTGTCCCTCTGTTCTCTACCAAGCTCATCGATAAACTTCCTGTCCGCATCCAGCGCTTCAGGATGAGGCTGATGCGGTATTCTTTTGACATTGTCCATGTCCCTGGCAAAGAACTCTATACCGCTGACACTCTGTCCAGAGCACCTTTGCCTACCACAGATTCTGCGGACAAGACCTGACCTGCCAAGCAGAGGCATATGTCAATGCTGTCCTGCTGACATTACCAGCTTCTGACCACAGGCTGGAAGAGATCCGGTCAGAACTCCAGAAGGATGACATCCTCAAACTGGTCATGCGCTACGTCCAAAATGGCTGGCCAGAGAAGAGGACTCTCAACAAGCCTCTCAAGACCTACTTCAACGAGCAGAGTTTCCTGTCTGTCAACGACAGTCTCCTGCTGAGAGGTACGCGACTAGTCATCCCTCCGTCACTCCGACAAGATGTCCTTCGACACCTACATGATGGTCATCAAGGTGTCAACAAGACGAAGGAAAACGCGGCAAACTCCGTGTGGTGGCCAGGGCTGTCCCAAGACATTGACATCATGGTCAAGACTTGCCCTGACTGTGCCAAAAACAGGAAAGCCAGAGTGGAGCCCATGAAAGGTACGCCCTTCCCTGAGCGTCCTTGGTCTAGAGTTGCAGCTGACTTCTTTCAGCATGAGGGCAAGCAGTTCCTCATAGTTGTGGACTACTACTCACGGGACGTTGAGATCGTGCTCATGAACAAGATCGCCAGCGCGGAGACAGTCAAAGAATGAAGAAAGTCTTCAGTCGCCATGGCATTCCGGACACTCTAGTTTCCGACAATGGACCACAGTTTGCAGCCGAAGAATTCTCCAGATTTGCTCAATCCTGGAACTTCGAGCATATCACCTCTTCACCTCACTACGCCCAATCCAATGGTGAGGTTGAACGCGCAGTTCAAACCATTAAGAACCTCATCAAGAAGTGCGATGATGAGTACCTTGGCTTGCTCATGTATCGCAACACTCCCCTTCCCAACGGTTTCTCTCCTGCCCAACTGAGCATGGGACGCAGTCTGAAAACCCGAGTTCCATGTCATCCAGACACTCTCCTTCCCAAGACCCCGACGTGTCTGTCCTGAAGAAGAGAGAAAAAGAATACCGAGAGAAGATGAAAACCAGCTACGACAGAAGACATAAAGTTGTTGCTCCAGAAGACATCTCATCTGGCAACAAGGTGTGGATCCCCGACGTGAAGAAGGAGGGTATTGTCATCAATCGTCATGATACTCCCAGAAGTCTCATCATCCAGACATCCGACGGTGGAGTCATCCGCCGAAATCAGCAGATGATCAGGAAGCTGTACGAGCCTTGTTTGCTTTCTCAGCAAGGCAACCACCTTCCTCCTTCCCCTTTCCCTTTCAACGCACCTCCACACTTCTTGGTTCCACGTGCACCACCTCCCAGTGCACAACCTCCTCCCTGCTCACCTGCCAAGGGCCTACCTGCTGTCACCGATGGTTCGACGCCAGTCAAGACAACCATGATGCCAACTCCTTCCCAGAGCCTGCCATCTTCAATGACCCCAGGGCCACAGATGTCGCAGACGAGAAGATCCGCCAGAACAACGCACAAGCCTGAGCGCCTTATTGAACATTGTTAAAAGACTAGAACTTGAAAATTTGAAATGATTTCTTTTGATAATTTTATAAAAAAGAAAAGAAAAGAAAAGAAAAGGCGCATTCATTAAATCAATTGAAAGACTCTGGTGCGAGACCCAGAACCAAAGTAGTGCTATTGTACAAACTTACATGCAGTATTATTTTCATAAATACTCAGTGCTCATTCTAGTCATTCTGGATATGTCTTATCACACGTTTGAGAACTTTAAATTGTTCTTCTGGAAAAGGGAGATGTAGTGTAAAGTTAAAACTAGTTTCACTTTCACTTTTCAACCGGATACAGCTTATGTATGACGCGCTTTTATGTGACGCGCTTTTGTTGGGTTTGACGTCAGAAACTGAAAGTAGATGGATGCTGGTTTTTTGGCTGCCTTGTTTTTGTTATTACTTCACAACACACACACACACACACACACATGGGCCCGTGCTATCGCATCCATGCACACACATGTGTACATTCACTACACTCACATGAAACAAAACAAAAAAAGACATCAAATGTTAGGTAGACACTCAAGGTCTGACCAGCGTGTTGGGCTAATGTGTAGGTCAACATCTTCTAAGTCGTAGCCACAAGACCCTCTTCTTCAATTCTCTCATCTTAGTTAACTCATTTATCCATCAGCTTAAAATCATGCGTAGTGTGGTCTCGAAACTTAGCGGATGTGGTGTAGCGTATATGGACTAGTCCGCACGCAGTGACGCCTCGTTGATGAAACTGAAACTGAAACTGAAGAAGAGTCTGCTTTTAAATGGAACAATGTTAAACATTTTATGACCACCTCCAATCAAGGAATTAGTTTAACTATACGAACTTCAGAGCTCTCTTATGCAAACGACTGAATTGTTTTACTACAATTATCACATAACATGGACCATGATTGATGAGACCAAAAAATGTGTTCATGTAAACATTATTTCCTGGGTTGGAGATTGAGAAAATGGTTTGCTTTGATAACTGATAAATTCCATCAGAAATCTGTTTTTTCAAGATTGGTGTTGTGGTCACACCACGTTAAATCATTGTCAATAAGAACCCCTAATCCTTTGTGTAATGTCACCTCTTCAGTCATGTGGTGTTTGATGCTGTTTTCCAATGAGTGTATTCGTCTCCTTTGCTCTCTCATTCGTTTTCACTACTAAAATTTGCATGTGAAAAGACACAAACTGCTCACCAGCTCAGGCTGCCCCATCCTCCCCTTCTCCACCCACAACGCAAAAATCTTCCGACGCTACTTTGTGTTCAGAACGAACTCATGTTCTTAACGCAACCTGCGTTTTCAGCTGAGGGCAGTTGGATCTGATAAGGGGGGATAACCCATTTACATCGGTGCACATTTTATGAAACAGAGTTATTTTTCTTTTGAACAATTAGATTTTTTAAAATATTTCATCATTAAATTTAAAAATGTCAACCAAACTCACAATATTATTGTGAATAATAATCAACCTTTTAGGTTATATAAGATATTTTAATTTAAAAATTGTGCTTCCGTTTTTGTATACATTTTAAGATTTTGTATTTATTATTTTTTAGCTCACCCTAAATATCATCTTAATGTATAGAGGTAGATGCTCATGCATCTAAGTATTGGTCACAAAAGAAATATATATCTCAAAATTTTGTCGGTTTCAAATACGAAACCTGCTATGAATGAATATGCTCAGTGTGCAAGTGGAAACGAACAGATGTTGAGCTAAACTTAATAGAGTGTTATCATATGTTCACTTCGTTCGGCGAGCGTTAAACTAGGCCTAATACACACGGTGCTTTCGCTCTTATTTTTCACCGTTCCCAATAAATGCATACATCAGTAAATATATTTTCATAACTACGTTAGGCCAAGCAGTCAACGTTTCATTATGCGTGTATGGGAGGAGAGGAAGGACTGCAGACAAACATTGAAACAAAATTGAGATACAAGAACTATTATGTCGAATCAATGTGACACTACGCGTATCCACCTCTTTTTGTCTTTTCTAATTGTGAAAGACAAATGATATCCAGGACAAGGAAAACGAAGGACGAGCAGACACTTACCTCCACAAAACGAACGCAGGCAGGCAGGCAGAGAGAGAGAGAGATGTGAACAAAGTTTGCTCTTCTTCCTGAGATCAACATCTTCGGTTCTCAATGAAATGGAAAAGAGCAGATTTTCTTTGATTGTTTTGGTTCCTGCTAGGTTAGATATAATAATATATCTATAATATTATTCCTGTGATAAACGTTGGGTGTGGGTAGGTGTGTTGTGTTGTGTTCTAGGGAATATTTTCTTAATGGAGTTACGTTAAGATATCACCTCCACCCTCTCTCTCTTACTAGTTAGGGAAGGAGCAACAGTCTGGTACTACTACTAGTCAGCAAAAGAAACGCTCATTTTTTTTCACGGGACTTGTTAAATCTGTTCAAGACTGGCTCGGGAATAATTCTCCTTAGGCATGTACACTTAAAAGTGCTTGTAGCTCCAAGAGACAGAATTAGAGATAAATTCAAACATTCAATACTGTAAGAACAACAAAGAACACAAATTAAGTGTATACTGACTTCCATTAAAAAAAAAACGCGAAAACAAAACAAGCTGAAGGTTGGGGGTGAATTTTATTGGTCACAATTGTACAGAGTGGAAGCGAGAATTCAACGTGATTTGATTCATTACACCGGTAATGTGTGAAAATGTCATCAGCAATATGTCTTTGTGTGGAAAATCCAAGGTCACGTGACAAACCAGCTTGAAGTCTTAATACCGTGTGTGGCCACCATTTGCGTTGACAACTGCTTGACACCTGCGGCTCATTGAGTGGACCAAGTGGTTGATGCGTCCCCTTGGCACACCAGCCCACACATGGACGATGGCCTGGTGAAGTTGAGCCGCTGTTGCTGGTCGTGGACGCAGGAGGTCCAACCGTCTGCCAAGTTCATCCCAAAAATGTTCTATTGGGTTTAAATCGGGACTGAGGGCTGGCCAGGGCAGGACATTGACGTTGTTATGCTGAAGAAATTGCTGGGTGGCCCTGGCGGTGGGTGTTCTTGCATTGTCCTGTTGGAATGTCCAGTTTGGGTGTTGCGCAAAAAAAGGAACGACATGGGGTCTGAGCACCTGGTTATGTAGCGCTGTGCATTGACACCCTGTCCGCGACCAGGACCAATGTTCTGAAAGATGACTGGTCCTATGGCGTGGTTAATGCCAATTGCACCCCATATCATAACGTTCGGGCCTCCTCAGGGGTTCCGCTCTACCAAATGGGAGTCAGTATAGCGTTCACCAGGTCGACGCCATATTCTGGCACGACCGTCAGCCATGTCAATACAAAAACGGCTCTCATCTGAGAACAGTATGCGTCCCCACTGCTGCCTGCGCCAGTTGATTCGGGCTTGTGCCCACTGCAGCCTGTCCTGTCGGTGTCTTGGTGTCAGTACCGGACCTCTGCGAGGACGCCTACATGCCAGCCCGTTCTCCTGAAGACACCGCCGCACAGTGTTGAGGCTGATTCTTGCTGGAGATTCCCAGGCACCTGTCGAGCAGTGTTAGCGGCTGTTTGCCACCTGTCCCGCAAATGGGTTTGAACAAGATTGCGATCCTCTCTTGGCGTGGTGATCCGAGGACGGCCTGGCCGGGGACGATCATCAGTGGTGCCAGTGACTCGCATGCAGTGCTGCAGACGATAGATGGTTGAGATGTGGACGTTAAAGATGTTGGCGACCTGCCTGGCATCCACACCAGCCTCCAGATGGCCAGTGGATGCCAGGCAGGTTGTTTAGGTCCAAGACTCACGTGCAGTGAAAAAATTGTGTGAGCAACACATCAATCCCGGCATTAGAGGGTCAACAAAAATGGCAAACTGGTTGCTGCATGTGAGGCACGTGCCACTATTTCAGAGCAAAGTTAAACCCGCTACAAGTACACAGGCATGCAGCCCTTATAAAGCGCGCTAAAAAGGTTCAGGTAACGACTTGCCGTCTGAACGCTACAGAGATGCCAAGACTACGAGCAGAGGAACGCAATCGTGCCTAGGCCATCTGGAGGCTGGTGTGGATGCCAGGCTAGTGTAATTTTTATTCAACACTAGCACAGCCTGTTAGGCCTAAAGGTGAATACAGTCAGACAAATACACAGACGAACAATCCAATACTGGGGGGGGGGGGGGGGGGGGGCGGGGGGGGGGGGGCGAGAACAAGCGCAGACCAACAATTTAACTGTCTTAATGTAAAACTTGGCAAACGATTTGGACTACGGACGGGGGGAAGCTTGAAGATTGAGGAACTGGGAACATAAAGTTCAAAATGGAGTGACTGATGGTGGCGAAACGAAGCAGAATTCTGAATAGAGTTTGTTTCTTCCGCCATGACATTGTCAAACAAAAGCACATGACAAGACACGATGCATTTTCAACCACTTGGGTCTTCTTCAGGCGAAAAAATAAATCACATTTTAACATTTGGGACAGTACAAACAAGGAACGAAAAACGAAAACAGAACGAAAAAAAGACTCATCTGTTGTCATGTGGTGGGGAGAATAGCGGTAGGCGGAAATGACATGTGGGGGGTTATGGAAGAGGAAAGGAGGGGGGGGGGGGGTTGTGTTGGGGGAGGTGTGTGTGTGTGTGATATGATAGGGTTGTTGTGTACTAGTTTTTGGGATGGTGTGTATATCTTTGTGACGGTAGTAGTAATGGTGGATTGTAATAATTGTGGAGGAAAAAAAAAAAAAGGGGGGGGGGGGGGGGGGGACTGAGGAGAGAGAGAGAAAAAAAAGGAGTTTAGGTGAATATATAAATGATTCCTTGGGTGATGAAAGAGGTAGTGGTAGTTATGCATGGGTAGTTGTGAAGGTGTGTGGGTATGTTATGGAGGGAAGGGGATGGAAGATAAATGGGTGATAAGGTATGATCGGGGGGGGGGGGGGGGGGGGGGGGGTTGAGGTGGGAAGAAAAAAGAAAAAAAAAGGGAGAAGGGGGGGGGGGGGGGGGGAAGGAGGGTAATGTGTTTGTGTGTGGGGAGGGGGGGTAGGGAAGGGGGGCAAGAGAAGGGAGCTCATATGTCTTAATCCACTATGGGGTGGAGGGGTGGGGGTGGGAGGTTCATATAATGGTGGTGTTTAAAAAAGTGAACAATGCTGTGGGATGATGTTCATTGCAACAGGTGAATAATGTGTTGGCATCAATATGCTGATGTTGGTTGAGAGAAGGTAGCAGTGATCAATGAAAAAAAGGGTGTCATGTGTTGCACACACCACACACACAAACACACAACACAAGAAAAAAAGGTGGGGGGATGGGGGACCCCATATAAACATTGTTCTGGGGGGTTTTAAAGATCATGTGATCATAGTGAGTATGTTTATATGGGGT
>JAFLJL010017359.1:10186-23421 GCA_018398815.1 Conus ventricosus | reverse complement strand
GCACTCAAGACGCACACCCCGAGTACACGCTGATGGAATACTGCGGTGGGCCTCAGACGCTTGCCACCCGAGACATGAAGTCAGAGGAACTGCCACACCCTCGGACTGTGGAAGGGAGATGACGTCCCGACCGGAACGCATCCTGCCGGCTCCGGGTGCGTCCCCACTCCGGCAGAGAAGTGGCAGGGATGACAGTGGGGATGGCGGTGCCAACTCCCACCACCTGAGAGGCCGACCCTCACGGATTTGCCGTGTAGGGGAGGTAATAAAACTCGCCGGAACCCTGTGCAAAAGGAAAGTCTTACTACCACAGAAGAATACAGTTATACTATTTGTTGCTTCACTAAAGAAATGGTTCTCAGTGTTTACATGTCACCACCCAAAGTGCGACAGCTAATTGGAATTTAAATCATGACTTATACAACCACCACCTTGACATCAAGATTCTCTCACACCAGAAATGTTCCATTACACATTTAAACCAATTTCATTGACTTCCACTTCCATCGACAGCCACGAACATAATTATAACCGTTCCTTCATAAAAGTGATTATACTGTCTGATTACATACCCACGACTTCATTTCCCATCTGGGTCTCTAAGACATGATTTAATAGGATTATAATCATATTCACTTCAACGAACAAACTAACAATCGTCCGTTAGTGACCCAGTATCGGTCACAATTCAGGATCAATTACTTAGTAACATGCTTAATAGAATCAAACACATTCAAGCAAAACCAAAATAATAGAATTGAACCCGGTTATCCAAATTCTTAGCAGGCACAATCATAATCCTACAAATGTCATCGGAAAATTATCAAGCGCTGGGGCAATCACCAATTACATAATCTCGACAAGGATTTCCGACGCTGCTATACATGTCTACTGACACCACAATGCTGCGGAAAACTCTTTGAATACTGACGCACCCCCGTCGACTAAAACAACCACATACATACATATATACATCAAATGTAGGCTTCTGAGGCACAATCCCCAAATATCTCATACCTTTTATTATTATCATCTGCTATTTTTTTTCCTTATTTTACAATCGTAATAACCTGTTACCATGTATTCTAACTAATTACTACTACCGTATTTAACACGATTCATAAATTCACCTGCCAAATCTTTATAATATTTCAAAATGAAAAGACACATTGCCTTATATAAATATAATGATCCTTAATGTTCCTTTTTTTATTTTCCCGCCCATCCACCCTGGTTTAGTTCCGAGCACAACACCAAAGAGAACTTCTACAAGACCTGTCTATCCGACGGTTACCACACCCGTCACCTATCGATAAAAAGCACACACGCCCAGACATCCAAAACAGGCAGTCTGCTCTCCGTACCTGGCACGCACAGCATGCACAGTCTCCTCTTTTAAATATTAAAAGTTCCCGTCCTCGATTTACCAACGTTACACTCTCAGAAAATAACCAATCTTTATTAAACTTGAAACCAATATTTCTGTACACCAGCGACCACTACCAAGTACAAACATATGTCTTGCACATCACTACCGCTGTATCACTTCACTTTTTCTATAGTGTAGAACCGAGACTAGCACATCATTTCATTCCATATGTACGGTTTTTCCGACCTTAAGTTCAAGTTATATTCTCTTTTCTTCTCTTCAAACTTTCGCCCCCATTTAAATTTCCGCCTCTTAGGTCAAATTCACATAGAAAGAAATCTTTGCGAAATAAAATCAAATTAAAAGGAAATCCTGCCAGTTCGGGGAAACTGAAATTACAATAAGTTGATGAACCCTAATACCTGCCAAACAACCAATCTACACGGCCCTCCAAAATTTCCGACTACTTTATTACGCTCACCTGGACAACAACAGGAACGACACAATGGACGACACCTCAGTCGCCGGGTCACTGCCAGACAGCCTAACGCCCTGGTACGTTGCAGAACCCGTCGCTGAACCCGAAAACACCGACAGTCTTCACTCTGGTAGCAACCATTCAAAAAGTCGGTCGAGGGCATACCACCAACCCCCGTGCCCCCAACGCGCAGAAACCAACCTGAGCACGAGGCAACCCAAACTCCTTCGTGGATAAACGCCTAGTTCGTACTGACTTTGCAGACACACGAGGACACTCCGAGTTCACTCGGGAATCTCACAAAGACAGCACTCCATTCACGGACGTCCATACAAATTCGAAGAAACTCCAGTTTCACGAGCGTTTGTTTACACACGTAAAACCTCACTATTCGACGAGCTTGACAAACCTCCTCCCTTCCCCCCTCCAAGAGTTATCGGTAAGCAATTTCCGGCAGGATTCACGGCACTGTCACGGTCACTGCCACCTGGCACTGGACGGGCAACACTCCACAATTGGTCACTGAGGCGACCTGTGTCAGTTGTGCGTGGACAAATGTTGATAAATAATCCTTCATGGGCTGTTTTGATATGTTGTTTTTTTGATTTTTGTACAACCTATGATGCATTAAACAAATGCACATGATGTCATAAGCGTGGGGAAGGATGTACATATTTAAATGAATTGAACATGATTTGTTTAAATGAAGTAACCCGAAAAAAGAGAAGTAGTGTGAAATTGATCAAAGGAAAAAGAAGTGATATTAGTGTGGCTCCCTTCCCCCCCCCCCCCACCCCCCCCCCCCCTCTGGAAAGTGAATATTTGCTGAGAGTGTACATGACTACGAATGGATGACCACAGAACACTATAATGTTATCATGCATGAAATGTATCATCGATACTGTTCTAATTACACCATCTTGATGGGAATCGTACAGTTATTTATTTTACACTGGAATGTTTGGACTTCTTTCTAAAATAATCAAAAGGAATTTCTATCTTACCTATTCAATTTGCGACATTACGCATGTCGTGTTGGAAACGTTTGTAGAGAATCTGACTCTTATATTTTCACATTCTATACCAAGCTTTATAATGCCAGCATTAAAACTTTTCAAATCAAGGGAGGACGTTTCTGGGGGTATAATGTGTATTGTTAGAAATGCGGATAGGTGCCTTTCATTTTCATGAGATCAAGGTAGATAATCCCAATGTACTTTTGTCTGATTGACAAGAATTTGTTTTATCTATCAGAGATGTTTTGTATGTGTGTTCGTATGTGCCCCTGAAGGCTCGCCTTTTTATACCCACTTAGATATTGGACAACGGCATTAATTCCCTGATGAGTGTATTGTTGACTGTATACTTGAATATGGCAATGTGCATGTGAATCCTCTCCGGTGATTTTTTAAACAGCAGAAACTGCAATTTTTCTCCTGAGATTTTTACTGACGTGATTTGGTTACTAGTATTGAACGTTTGCTCTGCGTATTTTAATAGAAAATCAGCTGACCAGGTACTAAATAACTACGGAAAAATGTGTTGAATTTGTGCTCTACTCTTGGTTTTTATATTCTTAATGGTGTATGTATATTGAGACTTTGATGGAAATTATACGTTTGTGTCTCAGTCTGGAAATAGTGTTAATGATTATTTTTGCTTTCTAAAGAATTGTTCTCCTTTGTCACTCGTCTTGTAGTTAGTAGTTTCAGAGAGAGTAGAATCTGATCACTTACCACTTGATTTTCATTTAAATGTGGTTAAGAATGCTACCATTTCTTCTGGAGTTGAAAATGTGAATAAGTATATTGAAAAGTTTGTGTGAATAGTGATGTAAAACAGTCTTATTTGGATGCAATGCATTCCTCTGATGTGTGAAGCTTACTTGATTATGCGTTTAATTGATCGTGCATGATACAATGAAGTCCTGAATGTTTTTGTTGAGACTGTTAAAACTTATGGAGCGTGTTTGAAGAAACGAATTTATATTGAAATTTAACTAAAAGTAGTGAACTGGTATGATATAGAAATGGTAATCAAGTAAGGGAAAGAAAAGCGAAACGTTTTTTTCAAAAAGTTTTCGGCAATCGAAAGATCCAACTATAGTGACGTTATGTGTAGCAGAAGCAGAATTAAGAATCTTTTACAGCGAAAAGATAAAAGAACATAATGATTTACTACTGGATAAGTTAACTGGTCAATTTAAATAATCAAAAAGAATTCTGGAGAGATACCATGCAATAGAATTTTCTGTTAAAAGAAGCAAGCTAATAATTAACAATAGAGACTGGTTGAACACTAAAAAGTCTGCTTGAAGTAGGATAACAGTAAACTGAAGAAAATTTTGCGGGTTGTCAATGAGAATCGACAGCGAACCAGAGGAAAATGTTACATGAATGCCCTTATATTAGGGAAGAAGTAGTGTTAGCCATAAGAATAAATTAAAGAATTGGCAAAGCTGCCGGACCGACGAGGTTATCGGGGAAATGTTAAAAAAATTGTGGGAGAGCCAGTTGGTGATTTTTTCGTCAAGCTATGTGATAAGTTATTTGACAAGGGTGTTTTTTTTCGGAAACTGGACAAAACACCATTGAGTCCCTTTCTTAAAAAAGGAAATCCAATGATCAAAGGCAACTACAGAGGGATATCTTTATGTGATTCAAGTAGCAAGGATTTTATTGCACTATAATAAACAACCGTCTACAGGAATGGATAGAAGAGCAAAACTTACAGGTGAACATCAAGCAGGAAATTAAAAAAGGTTATTCCACTATCGATCATATGTTCACGCTGGTTGCCTTAATACAAAAACAATTATGTATGAATCGTAACTTTATGTATGCTTTCATTGATTTTGAGAAAGGCTGTTTGACTCTATAGAAAAGGAAATTTTCTGTGGCCCTTATTCTTTAAAAAATGGAATATAAAAGTAGCTTTTTCGGTGTATTAATAGCTGTACAAAAAACGTTTAAAAGTAGAATTCGATCTGGACGATAAATTAACAGTTTACAACAACTGTACACGGGAGTGCAACAAGGTGCTGTTACAGTCCTGTTATTGTTTTCATATTCATTAATGAACTGGCATTAGAAGTAATCCGATGTGGGAGACATGGGTGCAAGCGTTCACATATGATTTTTCTGAATTATTCATTTTGTTATTCGCAGATGATTGTTAGTTTCTGTTGTCTATGAAACCGTGTTTGAGATTACAGGACGCAGTTTATAGTCTACACCGGCAGCTCAGAACTTCATGTTGAATATAAACATGACCAAAAGCTATATAGTGGTGTTTAGAAAAAAGGTGGATATGTTGGCCCGACAGAGACAGAGGAAAGGTGGACTTATAAATGGGGAATCCTAATACCTGTGGTGAATATATACAGAATACTTGGGAATCTATTTTTCTTACTAGGCTGAGTTTTACTGCAGCTGCCGGGATCTGGTGAGCAGAGCCAAAAAGGCTTTATATGTGTTTTGCAAATTTGTACAAATTGAAGAATATTTCTCTTGATCTTTATTCTGAAGTTATTTGATGCTCAAATTCAACGATTGTTCAATATGGTGCAGAGATATGGTGGTCTTTTTTTGGGGGGGAAAAAAAATGCAGCTCTGTATCCTGAAAAAATTAACCTGTTCGCACTTATAGGTTTTTAAGGTGTGGAAATGAGAACACTAATGACCTCATCTATGGGGGAGACGAACAGGTATCTAAAATATATCAATTCAGTTGTGCAGTGTATGAGATACTGGTTAAAAATTAAACAGACTAGAAGAGAGTAGATTACCCCGGAAAGCCTACAGGAATGTTATTTGATTCTAGATGCACGGAACTAAAAGAAATTGGGTCTCAAAATGTTGATGAGATTATATGCGTATGGTTTTGGTTGGTTTATGGGAGAACCAAGGTGTTGAAGAAATACGTCATTTTTGTATCATTATAAAGCAGAATTGATATCGTGTAGGTGGCAAGAATGGGATTTTACATGTGCATAACAGAGAAACGGTTTCAAGTGTATAGAACATTTTGTTCTGTAAACGATGATAAAATCTATATGAAGTTGAATTTAGACAGGGCATTTAAAATTTGTATTGACAAGGTTTAGACTCGGCGTGCACTCTGAAATTGCGTTGTCACTACTATCGTTATAGATTACATACAGAAATAGATTTGATTGGTCCATTGGTGTAGATATGCCAAGGAAGATGAAGTTCACAATTCTTTTTATGCTGTCCTGATTAACTATTTTACGAAAACAATACATACCTTTGAAATTCTATATGTATCCAAGCCTGTTTCGTTTGAGTTTACTGTTGGCATCTAAGACTGAAACACATTGTCAAGAAAAAATTATCAGTATTCTATATAAAGGTTTAAATACGATCTGCTGCTATATCTTAAGATCTTAAAGTAATATATGCTCTTATGAGCTGTGTGTTAGATACTAAGGAAATGTTGCAATGTACGTGAATTGAAAAAGTGTACCCCTTCAAGAGGGGCAATGGCCTATGCTTGAATAAAAATTATCCGAATCCGATCTCTTTCTCTCTCAAAAAAAAACTAATATACGCACATAGAGCATCAAAACTTTCATTTCTGTGCGTTTATTTGTTTGTTTGTCTTGTTTTGGAATTACAGTTTCCGGAAGGAAGTCAATTTTCTGTAATACATACTTTTGCAAACAGAATCAAGATAAACAGAAGATAATCAAAACGTAATCCACAGAGCTGCCATCTTTATCATATTATTATCACTATCATCTTAATTATTATCATCTTCGTTGTTTGTCGGCGTCGTCGGCTGATCACCGCGTCGTAGTCGTGTCGTCGTTGTCCTCCTCTCCTCCTCCTCCTCCTCCTCTCTCCTTCCTACTCATTATCATCATCGTCTCGTCGTCGTCGTCATCATCATCATTATCATCATTCATCATCATCATCATCATCTTCATCATCATCCATCATCATCATCTCATCCTCATCATCATCATGATGTTCTATAAGACTCCGTCATCAATCAATAGAATAGAAAACAAACGCTGCCATAATAGTTAATCATCATCACCATCATCAATTCATTATCATCACGTCTTTTTTGTCTTGAATATTATTATTATTGCACAGCGATGCATGTAAATGACTGAACAATAAACAACTAAACAAAGAAAATGAAGAGTGTGAAGAAATATAAAACTTAAACAAAGAAATGAAGTGATTAAAATATAAACTAAACAAAGAAATGACGTGAAAGAAATATAATCAAAATGACTGAACCAATAAACAACAAAACAAAGAAATGAAGTGAAGAAATATTAAACTAAACAAAGAAATGAAGTGAAGAAATATAAACGAACAAAGAAAATTCGAGGTGAAGAAATATAAAACTAAACAAAGAAATGAAGTGAAGAAATATTAGCTAATCAAAGTAATGAAGTTGACGAAATATAAATCAATTGACCCTGAACCAATAAAACAACTAAATCAATGAAATGAAGTGACCGAAATTAATCAATGAGTAAACAACCAATGAATAAAGTCAGTAAAGAAACAGTTAAAGTAATATGAAAATAAAACTAATAAATGATTAGATTACTAACTGAACAAATACAATAAACATTTAAATAATAACGAGGTGTGTGTGTGTGTTGTGTGTGTGTGTGTGTGTGTGTGTGGTGTGTGTGTGTGTGTGTGTTTTTAGTGTCGTGACTTATTTGTGTAAAAGATAGTAAGAGAAACTATATACTCGTTCAGGAAGGCACCCATCGTTTTGTATATATGGTATTGTCAGTTGTCCGACTTCGTATCTGCTGAAGCTTTGTATTCGTGTGTGTGGTGTGTGTGTGTGTGGGTGTGTGTGTGTGTGCTGTGTGATGTGTGTGTTGTGTGTGTGTGTGTGTGTGTGTGTGTGTTCGTGTGTGTGGTGTGTGTGTGTGTGTGTGTGTGTGTATGTGTGTGTGTGTGTGTGTGTGTGTGTTTGTGTGTGTTTCTGAAAACACCGACTAAACTTGCAACTCCTTCATATACCAAAGGACTGTCAGCTTCATCATCATCATATCTCATCATCATCATCATCATCATCATCATCATCATCTTCTTCGTCTTGTTCTTCTTGTTCTTGCTCTTTGTTTCTTCTTTGTTCTTGTTTCTTGCTCTTCTTGTTCGTTTCTTGTTCTTCTTGTTCTCCTTCACCTTCTTCTTCATCTTCTTCTTCTTCTTCTTCTCTTCATGTTATTCACCATTGTGGTTTCAACATTGATTACGACACTGACACTTCTGAACACATAGGATCAAGTTACGGGGCAATGCCTATGTGATAACCCAGTATGGACATAAATAGCATATAGTGCACTTAAACTGTCGAGACTTCTTTGTAATTAGAACTGTGACAACAGTAATCAACAGTAAGGGACGGTTTGGGGGGAGAGACCCGTAAAACATGTTATTTGCAATGTGCGGTTGTCCCGAAAGAGATAAATGTATGTGCGTAAGTCGGCAGAATAGCACGTTCAAAGCTCCATGTGTTCTACTTCGAGTGCATACAAATTGTGACGTGCTGTTGAATCTTGCCCCATATTTAATGCGGATGGGGTGGGGGGAGTTGAAGTGAGTGGAGGAGGGAGGAAGGGGATGGGGTTTGGGGGAGGACCGGTGTAATAGCGTGAAATGGTCTTAAGCAGTGGATCGTTGAGCATTCAGTAACATGGACGAGCTAGCACGAGGCATGACTAATATTGTTACTTCCTACTTACAAGACTGTTTCTTCTGTTCGGTCTGTCTGTCGGTCTGATATGTCTGCTCTGCTTGTCTGTCTGTCTGTCTGTTCTGTCTGTCTCTGTCTCTGTCGTTTCTGTCTCTCTGTCTGTGTTCTGTCTGTCTGTCTCTGTTGTATGTCTGTCTCTCTCACTCTCTCTCTCCTCTCTCTCCTCTCTCTCATCCCTCTCTCTATCTCTCTCTCTCTCGCTCTCTCTCTCTCTCTCTCGCGCTCGCCGCGTCGCACAGGAACAGGTAAGGGGCACACACATATACACACATACACACACTCCTCGAGCAGGCACATGCATACACAACACACCACAACCACACACACACACACACACACACACACACACACACACACACACACACACACACACCCCACAACACACACACCCACACACATCGTCTGCATGGCTACTTTTACAAAAAAAAAAAAAAAACTTCTAACGCACATAGAAGCATCAACATTTATACCAGTGTCTGTTTGTTTGTTAGTTTGTTTGTTTTTGATACAGTTTCCAGAGAAGTCTTTTTCTGTAATACATCCTTTTGCAAACTGATCAAGATAAAACAGAAGTTAAAATCAAACATGTAAATCCACACAGGCTGCATCTTTTTCATATCATTATCACTATCATCTTCATTATTATCATCGTCGTTGTCGTCGGCGCGTCGTCATGATCACCGTCGTCGTCGTGTCGTCGTCGTCGTTTTCGTCGTTCGTCGTCGTTCGTCGTCGTCTCGTCGTCATCTTCATCATCTATCATCATCATCATTCATCATCATGTTCTCTTAAGGACTCCGTCATCAATCAATAGAATAGAAAACAAAACGTGCGTATAATAGTTAATCATCATCACATCATCACATCATTATCATCACGTCTTTTTTTGTCTTGATATTATTATTATTGACAGCGATGCATGTAATGACTGAACCAATAACACACTAACAAAGAAATGAAGTGAAGAAATATAAACTAAACAAAGAAATGAAGTGACGAAATATAATCAATGACTGAACCAATAAACAAACTAAACAAAGAAATGATAGTGAAGAAATATAAACTAAACTCATAGAAATAGAATTAAGATGAAGAAATATAATCAATGAATGAAACAATAAACAAATAAACACACAAGAAATGAGTGAAGAAATATAATCAATGAACCGTTGAACAAACCAATGAATAAGTCAGTAAATGAAACAGTTAAAAGAATATGAAAATAAACAAATAAATGATTAGATTACAACTGAACAAAATACAATAAACATATAAATAATAACGAGGTGAGTTGTGTGTATGTATGTATGTATGTATGTATGTGTGGGTGTGTGTGTGCTGGTGTGTGTGTGCTGTGTGTGTGTTTGTGTGTGTGTGTGTTTTATAAGAGGTCGTGACTTTTTATGTTGTAAAGATAGTATAGAGAACTAATTTACTGTGAATGGAAAGGCACATCGTTTTGTAGATATGGTACTTGTCAGTGTCTCGACTTCTTATCTCTGAAAGCTTTGTAATTTGTTTTTGTTTTGGTGTGTGTGTGTTTCTGAAAACACCGACTAAACTTTGCAACTCCTTACATAATACAAAGGACCTGTAGGGTACATATTTTAATTCCAGCCAGTATCAATTAAAAAAAACAAATAAATAAAAAAAAAAACAGCATAAGTGGATTTACCACGAGATCCCCAAGGGACAAGGTCCGGATTGTTTAAACAATGTCCACATGACAGGATCAGAAAAGGGAGACATTCCACAATATTTGTCTAACTTTCTGAGAATATCACTCTTTTACTATCCTTTGTCATGAAAATAGAATTGAAAAAACATGTTAAAAAATCTTGAATTTAATAATTGGACAAACACTATTAATCTCCTCTCAATACAACAGCTAAAGGGATCATCATAATGTGAGGACCTTGGACAGGTATTTTCTCGTGGGAAGAATACAATGCAATGTTCCATAGCTGGAACGATCTTGTCTGTACATTAGACTTTAGTGGATATGTTGCCACAGATTTTTTTACAGTGTAATCGTTGACGTTTTCGTCCGATTGCTCCCCCCCCAGTGCCTGGAGGTATAATCAGATTCGGATCACTGCTGAGACTGTGGTTTCTGTCCTGTCTCTTTCCCTTAACCCCCTTAGTCCGTGAGAGTCGCTAGGTGCCGTTTCTGATGCCGCAGTGAACCGCATTGATGCCACATTGATGCCGCAGAGATACCGCATTGATGCCGCAGCGATTACCGCATTTGATGCCGCATTGATGCCGCAGTGATACGCTGATGTACCACTGATGCCCGCCAGAGATTACCACATTGATGCGCATTGATGCTGCGCAGTGTTACGCATTGATGTCCACTGATGCGCGATATTCACCATGATGTTCGCATGATGCCGCAGTGATATCGCATTGATGTCACACTGAATGCGCAGAGATACCGCCCTGATGTCGCATTGATGAAGATTGATGCCGCATTGATGTCACACTGATGCCGCAGTGATTGACCGCATTGATGTCACACTGATGCGCAGTGATTACCGGGCCATTGATGTCGCAGTGATGTAACACTGAGGCCGCAGAGACAGTGCATTGATGCCGCAGTGATGTTCACATTGATGCCGCGCGCAGTGAGTGATACCGCATTGATCTCGCGTGATGTCACACTGATGCCGCAGAGACAGCGCATTGATGCGCATTGATGTCCCACTGATGCGACATATAACGCATTGATGTCATACTGATGCTGCAGTGATGCCGCCATTGATGTCACACTGATGTCGCAGTGTTACCGCATTGACGTCACAGCGATGCAGAGTGTTACCGCATTGATGTCACCTGATGTGTTCGCAGTGATAACGCATTGACGTAGCATTGATGCCCACAGTGATACCGCATGATGTCACACTGATGCCACCACTGATAGCATTGAGGTCACACTGATGCTGCAGTGCCCCCCCACAAATCGGATTTTTCCTAAAGGGCACAGAATATTTCTTACTGCAGCCCATTCGAAATTATTACTGATGATTTATTTAAAAAATGTGACATTGATATTGCATCATTTCAAAAACCTCCAACTATGCCCACAGTTCCTCATGGGGCATATTCTCTCCAAATTTTGATTATAGATTATACTACTCCTTAAAAAAAGAAGACAATATTAATTTGATATCAGTAGAAGCAAAAAGAACATCTTGAAAAAAAACACATATCACATTCATCTTATAATCTACACGGATGGTTCAGTTTTAGAATCTTATACAGGAGCTTGGATTTGTAATTCCCGATTAAAAGCAATGGAAATCCATTTGGTTTAGGAAAGAACTTTTTCAGTTTTCACTGCTGAACTAATATGCAATCCTTATGGCTTATCTTGGATATCTGATCTTGATGTGGCAATTTACAGCATTCTTATCTGTGTTGACTCAAAAATCTTGTTCTTGATTGCTTACGAAATTGGGATGAAATGTAAGGAAAGACTAATTTTTGATATAAAAGTTATGATACATTCCGTTATGGCGAAAGGTAACTTTTGATAGAGTTTTGTGGATCCCATCTCATTGTGGTATCTATGGAATTGAAATAGCTGATAAATTAGCAAAAGAGGGTGCTTTTAGAAAAAACAGAAGTAGATTAAAAAACTGGATAAACATGAAATCATTTCTTATTAGAAAATTGTAGGAACATGAAAAAAATTCCTGCAAAAATCGAAAGTGTTATTATGTCAAAGATCCGTGTCCAGTATAATTATAAGATGCGTTTAAACTCGTGTGAAAACCAAAATTTTTAAAGGTGTAGATGCGCTTGTGGTCTCCATTATCTATTCAACATATTCTTTTTGAATGTCCAATTCTAACATCTTTATATAATATCCAAAGGATAGACAGTGGTTCCTTAGGGGCTTTACAAGAAAATTCTTTAACAGCCCCAAAATGTTTGATATAGCAAAGGCATATCGAGTTTCTGTTATCTTCATTTATCGTAATTGATTTATCAGTTTAAAATTTTGTTGGTCGTGTTAGGCAAACTTTCATGCATTTGTGTCCGTGCGCGCGTGCACGCGCACTCCGCACGCACACACGACACACTCACAACACACAGCACACACGCGCTCACTCACTCACATACACACACACACACACACGCACACATCCACACTACACACAACACACACAAACACACACACACACTCACCACATATATATATACGCTCACACTCACACGGTGGCGCGCGCATGCATGCGTGCATGCACGCACGTAATGCGTATGTTGGTAAGAACAATTTAGTATCAATTTTGTATCATTTTAAAGACAGTTTGATATCGTGTAGGTGGCAAGAATGGGATTTACATGTGAATAACAGTGAACGGTTTCAAGTGTATAGAACATTTTGTTCTGTAAACGATGATAAAATCTATTTGAAGTTGAATTTAGACAGGCATTTAAAATTTGTATTGACAAGGTTTAGACTCGGCGTGTCTGAAATTGCGTGTCACTACTATCGTTATAGATTACATACAGAAAAAGATTTGATTTGTCCATTGTGTAGAAATGCCAAGGAAGATGAAGTTCACATTCTTTTATGCTGTCCTGCATTAACTAATTTACGAAAACAGTACATACCTTTGAAAT
>JAFLJL010017359.1:2686-7686 GCA_018398815.1 Conus ventricosus | reverse complement strand
CGGTCTGTCTGTCGGTCTGCTATGTCTGCTCTGCTCTGTCTGTCTGTCTGTCTGTCTGTCTGTCTCTGTCTCTGTCTGTTTCTGTCTCTCTGTCTGTGTCTGTCTGTCTGTCTCTGTCTGTCTGTCTGTCTCTCTCTCTCTCTCTCTCTCTCTCTCTCTCTCTCTCCCTCCCTCTCTCTCTCTCCTCTCTCTCTCTCTCTCTCTCTCCTCTCTCTCACGCGCTCGCGCGCGCACAGGACACAGGTAAGCACACACATATACACACATACACACACTCATCCGAGCATGCCCATGCATACACACACACACACACACACACACACACACACACACACACACACACACACACACACACACACACACACACACACACACACACACACACACACATCAGTCTGCATGGGCACTTTTACAAAAACTCATAACGCACATAGAGCATCAAACATTTTATTCCTGTGTGTTTGTTTGTTTGTTTGTTTGTTTTTGATACAGTTTCCAGAGAAGTCATTTTTCTGTAATACATCACTTTTGCAAACAGATCAAGATAAACAGAAGTTAAATCAAAACATGTAAATCCACACAGCTGCCATCTTTATCATATCATTATCACTATCATCTTCATTATTATCATCGTCGTTGTCGTCGGCGTCGTCGTCATGATCACCGTCGTCGTCGTCGTCGTCGTCGTCGTCGTCGTCGTCGTCGTCGTCGTCGTCGTCGTCTCATCATCATCATCATCATCATCATCATCATCATCATGTTCTCTTAAGACTCCGTCATCAATCAATAGAATAGAAAACAAAACGTGCGTAATAGTTAATCATCATCACCATCATCACATTCATTATCATCACGTCTTTTTTGTCTTGATATTATTATTATTGACAGCGATGCATGTAAATGACTGAACCAATAAACAACTAAACAAAGAAATGAAGTGAAGAAATATAAACTAAACAAAGAAATGAAGTGAAGAAATATAATCAATGACTGAACCAATAAACAACTAAACAAAGAAATGAAGTGAAGAAATATAATCAATGAGTGAACAAACCAATGAATAAGTCAGTAAATGAAACAGTTAAAAGAATATGAAAATAAACAAATAAATGATTAGATTACTAACTGAACAAATACAATAAACATATAAATAATAACGAGGTGAGTTGTGTGTATGTATGTATGTATGTATGTATGTGTGTGTGTGTGTGTGTGTGTGTGTGTGTGTGTGTGTGTGTGTGTGTGTGTGTGTTTAAGGTCGTGACTTATTATGTTGTAAAAGACTAGTAAGAGAACTATTTACTCGTGAAGGAAGGCACATCGTTTTGTATATATGGTACTTGTCAGTGTCCGACTTCATATCTCTGAAAGCTTTGTAATTTGTTTTTTTTTGGTGTGTGTGTGTTTCTGAAAACACCGACTAAACTTTGCAACTCCTACATAATACCAAAGGACTGTAGGCGCTACATATTTTAATTCAGCCAGTATCAATTAAAAAAAAAAAATAAATAAAAAAAAAAAACAGCATAAGTGGATTTACCACGAGATCCCCAAGAGGACAAGGTCCGGATTGTTTAAACAATGTCCACATGACAGGATCAGAACAAGGAGACATTCCACAATATTTGTCTAACATTCTGAGAAATATCACTCTCTTTACTATCCTTTGTCATGAAATTTGAACTTGAAAAAAACATGTTAAAAAATCTTGAATTTCATAATTGGGACAACACTATTAATCTCCTCTCAATACAACAGGCATAAAGGATCACTCATAATGTGAGACCTTGACAGGTATTTTCTCGTGGGAAGAATACAATGCAATGTTCATATCTGGAACGATCTTGTCTGAACATTAGACTTTAGTGTATATCGTTGGCCACAGATTTTTTTCCAGTGTGAATCGTTGACGTTTTCGTCCGATTGACTCACAGTGCCTGGAGTATAATCAGATTCGAACACTGCATGAAGACTGCTGGTTTCTGTCTGTCTCTTTCCCCTTAACCCCCCTTAGTCCGTGAAGAGTCGCTAGGCTGCCGTCTGATGCCGCAGTGATACCGCATTGATGCCACATTGATGCCGCAGAGATACCGCATTGATGCCGCAGCGATACCGCATTGATGCCGCATTGATGCCGCAGTGATACCGCATTGATGTCACACTGATGCCGCAGAGATACCACATTGATGCCGCATTGATGCCGCAGTGATACCGCATTGATGTCACACTGATGCCGCAGATATACCACACTGATGTCGCATTGATGCCGCAGTGATATCGCATTGATGTCACACTGATGCCGCAGAGATACCGCACTGATGTCGCATTGATGAAGCATTGATGCCGCATTGATGTCACACTGATGCCGCAGTGATACCGCATTGATGTCACACTGATGCCGCAGTGATACCGCATTGATGTCGCAGTGATGTCACACTGATGCCGCAGAGACAGAGCATTGATGCCGCAGTGATGTCACACTGATGCCGCAGTGATACCGCATTGATCTCGCAGTGATGTCACACTGATGCCGCAGAGACAGCGCATTGATGCCGCATTGATGTCACACTGATGCGACACTGATACCGCATTGATGTCACACTGATGCTGCAGTGATGCCGCATTGATGTCACACTGATGTCGCAGTGATACCGCATTGACGTCACAGCGATGCAGCAGTGATACCGCATTGATGTCACACTGATGTCGCAGTGATACCGCATTGACGTCGCATTGATGCCACAGTGATACCGCATTGATGTCACACTGATGCCACACTGATACCGCATTGATGTCACACTGATGCTGCAGTGATACCACAAATCGGATTTTCCTAAAAGGGCACAGAATATTTCTTACCTGCAGCCCATTCGAAATTATACTGATGATTTATTTAAAAAATGTGACATTGATATTGCATCCATTTCAAAACCTCCAACTATGCCCACAGTTCCTCAATGGGAGCATATCTCTCCAAATTTTGATATAGATTATACTACTCTAAAAAAAGAAGACAATATTAATTTGATATCAGTAGAAGCAAAAGAACATCTTGAAAACACATATCCACATCATCTTAAAATCTACACGGATGGTTCAGTTTTAGAATCTTATACAGGAGCTGGATTTGTAATTCCCGATTTAAAAGCAAAGAAATCATTTTGTTTAGGAAAGAACTTTTCAGTTTTCACTGCTGAACTATATGCAATCCTTATGGCCTTATCTTGGATATCTGATCTTGATGTGGCAATTTACAGCATTCTAATCTGTGTTGACTCAAAATCTGTTCTTTATAGCTTACGAAATTGGGATGCAAATGTAAGGAAAGACTTAATTTTTGATATAAAATTTATGATACATTCCGTTATGGCGAAAGGAACTTTTGTAGAGTTTTGCTGGATCCCATCTCATTGTGGTATCTATGGAAATGAAATAGCTGATAAATTAGCAAAAGAGGGTGCTCTTAGAAAAAATCCAGAAAGTAGATTAAAACTGGATAAACATGAAATCATTTCTCTATTAGAAAATTGTATGAACAATGAAAAAATTCCTGCAAAAACGAAAGTGTTATTATGTCAAAGATCATTGTCCAGTATAATTTATAAGATGCGTTTAAACTCGTGGAAAACCAAATTTTCTAAGGATGTAGATTGCGCTTGTGGTCTCCCATTATCTATTCAACATATTCTTTTTGAATGTCCAATTCTAACATCTTTATATAATATCCAAAGGATAGACATTGGTTCCTTAGGGGCTTTACAAGAAATTCTTTACAGCCCCAAAATGTTTGATATAGCAAAGGCTATATCGAGTTCTGTTATCATTCATTTATTGTAATTGATTTATCAGTTTAAAATTATTGTTTGGTCGTTATAGGCAAACTTTCATGCATTTGTGTCCGTGCGCGCGTGCACGCGCACTCACGCACGCACACACGCACACACTCACACACACACACGCACACACGCGCACACACACTCACATACACACACACACACACACGCACACACACACACACACACACACACACACACACACACACACACACACACACACACATATATATATACGCTCACACTCACACGGGCGCGCGCATGCATGCGTGCATGCACGCACTCGCAAACACACACACACACACACACACACACACACACACACACACACACACACACACACACTCACTCATATAAGCACTTACACACATACACCTTTTTATTTTTTATTTATTTTATTTTATTTTATTTTTTTAGTCTAATATCACCACTGTTGTGAAGAGACTCTAAATTAAATCAATCAAAAAAACCACATTGATGTCACACTGATGTCGCAGTGATACCGCATTGATGTCGCATTGGTGCCGCAGAGACTGCGCATTGATGTCACACTGATGCCACAGTGATACCACATTGATGTCACACTGATGTCGCAGTGATACCGCATTGATGTCACACTGATGCCGCAGTGATACTGCATTGATGTCGCATTGATGTCGCATTGATGCCGCATTCATGTCGCATTGATGCCGAAGTGATACCGCATTGATGTCACACTGATGCCGCAGTGATACCGCATTGATGTCGCATTGATGCCGCAGTGATACCGCAATGATGTCGCATTGATGCCGCAGAGATACCGCATTGATGTTTCAGTGAAGATTTAGCTGGTTTCTGAGCACAAGAAATTAAATAAACCAAAATGATGTTACATGGCAAAAAAACCTACACTAATGTATGCTGACCCCCCCCCCCCCCCCCCCCCCCCCACACACACACACACCTCTCTCTCATTCTCTCTCACTCTCTTTCATAGCGCGTGTGCGCGCACGCACGCACACACAGAGACAGACAGACAGACCGACCGACACACACACACACACACACACACACACACACACACACACACACACACACACACACACACACACACTCGCTCTCTCTCTCTCTCCTCTCTCTCTCTCTCTCTCTCTTTTGTCTGTCTCTCTGTCTCTCTGTCTCGTCTCT
>JAFLJL010017358.1:5000-12500 GCA_018398815.1 Conus ventricosus | reverse complement strand
TGTGTGTGTGTGTGTGTGTGTGTGTGTGTGTGTGTGTGGAGGGGGAGGGGGGTAAAAAGTGATTTTAATTTAAAATTTTGTGGATGCTTGCCCCCCATAGGCTTTGATTGATATGTTTTCACTTTTTGATTTTTTTTTTTCATTTCCATCTTTTTATTATCTATGATTCTTGTCCTCCCTTTCGCCGAGTATATTTATTTCTTTCTTGGTTTGTTTGATTTCAATTGAGCTTTTTTTTCTTTTTTTTCCCTTTTTTTTAAAGAGGCATTTCATGAATGCAGGAGGATTTTTTTTGCTCATCTGGTTGCACTTTTCAGCGGGAGCATGTCTATGTTCCCCCAGGTCTATATTCCCCCAGATCTATGTTCCCCCAGGTCTATGTTCCACCAGGGCTATTGGCGTGTCACGCTGGTCTGAACTGGAAATGTTACACACAGCACAGAGGTAATAATAACAAGGATTGAGCCCCAGGTAGCATAAAGGGAGGCACCTGATCCCGCATTAAAGGCTCACATACACATAGGATATGAGCTGAAAGGTTACTTTCCCATTGCCAAGCGAACGAAAGAAAATGAGTACAGGGATTAGAACCCAAGGTTAAAGCGTTTTCCAACCGCGCTATCGTCAAAGAATTGTTACAAAAAAGTGAACAAAGGCCTGGGGAAGATAGCCTTGGGGAATATAGACCTGGGGAAATATAAACCGGGGGGAACATTAGACCTGGGGGAATATAGAGGGGGAAAAATATAAAACTTGGGGGGACATAGACCTGGGGGAAATAGACCTGGGGGAACATAGACCTGGGGGAATATAGACTGGGGAAATTTTAACCTGGGGGAACATAGACCTGAGGAAAAATACCTGGGGGAATATAGACCTGGGGAACATA
The DNA here is from genome assembly GCA_018398815.1 of Conus ventricosus. Taxonomy (NCBI): domain Eukaryota; kingdom Metazoa; phylum Mollusca; class Gastropoda; order Neogastropoda; family Conidae; genus Conus; species Conus ventricosus. Next base: position 11,611 of record JAFLJL010017358.1, on the reverse strand, counting down.
GACCTGGGGGATATAGACCTGGGGGGAACTTAGCCCTTTGGGGGATATAGGACCTGGGGGAAATAGGGTGCCTCCCTTTTCAGCGCAGGCGGCGCGGCGGTAATCAGGATCAAGTATGCCTGCTGGTTTTTCAGAAAACCACACAGCTGTTCAAGCTAGCCCTTCAGACCAGTCAAAATTCAGCTGACCCAAATTGTTTATCCTTGTTGCCTTCCATGTTAGGTTTTAGCCTTTTGTCTTGCTGAACATGTTCCCTGGTATGAGGAACAATGCAAGTGAAATATGTAACAAAGAAAGAAATAGGTAAAAGAAACAAAACAAAACAAAAAAAAACTGAATATTCTTTAAAAACACTTTAGTAGCACATCAAACACAAAATGAAAAGAAATTAACATATAAGGAGAAAAAAAAAAAAAAAACCCAAGGGGGTGGGGGAAAATTTTGTCATAAACAGTTAGGGGGCGTCACGCACCCAGTCTCAACTCTTGACATAGATCAATCTCGTTTTCTTTCTTTTTCTTTTCCCCTGCTTCCACCTTCAAATCCTCCGTCCCCACCTCCTAGCCCCTTTCCCACGAACCAAAACCCCTTTTTTTTTTTCTCGCCCTAGCACCCCTACTCCCCATCTCTTTCACCCCCCCCCCCCCCCCCCCCCCCCCCCCCCAACCCCCCCCCCCCCCCCCCCCCCCCCCCCCCCCCCCCCCCCCCCCCCCCCCCCCCCCCCCCCCCCCCGACTAAAATCACCACCCAAAACTTTAAACGGGAAGGCACTAGTCACGAAACCGCAGGGCCTAAGTTTAATAATGTGCGACGTCTTGGGAAACGCTGGCACTGCCTAGCTCCTACTATCTCCCCCTCCCCCCACCCCCCCCCCACACACACACCACCCCCTCTTTTCCTCTCCCTCTCCCTCTTCCCTCAACCCTGCCCCTTTCTTCTAAACCTCAGTGGGGAAAAAAACAGGGTTCTACCTCTTCTACTACTAACACTGATTAGCAGGCGACAGACAGTGGAGAGAGACCTCCGACTCATTGACAAGGGATGGATTGAACACTATGCAAACGGCTTGAGGACCGTCCGTGCAACAGTGGAGAAACGCCTTGACTGCCTCATGCGTCGCAAGACGCGGGAGCATCTAAGTCTAAGTCAGTACTAAACTGCCCCACATAGCCCCCCCTCCCCACCCTTCCCCCCCCCCCCCCCCCCCCCCCCCCCCCCCCCCCCTCCCCTCCCCTCCCGACCTTTCCTCTCTCTGTCTGATCTTGCCCCAATCACGCTACTTCGCCTTTCCCTGCCTCCCCCCTCCCTTCCTCTCCCTTCCCCTTCCAATCTCCTTCCCCCCCCCCCCCCCCAACTCTGCCCTTCATCTGTAGTAGGCCCACCAAAAGCCAGGTTCTGTTTGTTTTTTTCCGGGTTTAAGGAGGTGGTCAGTTGGGGAGCTGTGTGGTGGACTGGAGGAAGGGTCAGAGCTAATGAGGCTCCTGGCCACGACAATGCTGCTTTTCTGCTTCAGTGATGAGCTCGTCCTCCATCAGTGGGTTGGGGGGGGGGGGGGGTCTTGGATGATGGAGGTGGGGTGTATGCAGGGGGGTCTGTGTGTGTGTGGAGTTGTTTGACTAGCTGGTAGGACTCTTGTAGTGGTGGTTCTTTTTCGATGCCGGGAAGGCTCTAAAGGAGGAGGGTCAACTTTCCCGCCACCCCCCCTCTCCACCCCCACCATCCTTGTTTGACACTCTCTCTTGCTCCTCTCCAAACCTCCCCCTGTAGGGGGGCTTAAAAATTTAAAATTTTGTGATGCTTCCCCCCCCCATAGGCTTTGATTGATTGTTTTCACTTTTTGATTTTTTTTTTTCATTTCCATCTTTTTATAACTAGATTCTTGTCTCCCCTTTCGCCGAGTATATTTATTTTTTTCTGGTTTTGTTTGTTTTTCAATTGAGCTTTTTTTTCTTTTTTTTCCCTTTTTTTTAAAGAGGCTTTCATAATCGGGAGGATTTTTTTTTTGCTCATCGGGTTGCCTTTTTTCGGGGGAGATTTTTTTCCCCCAGTCTATATTCCCCCGTCTATGTTCCCCCGGGTCTATTTTTCCACCAGGGCTATTGGCGTGTCACGGGCTGAACGGGGAAATTTACACACGCACAGAGAAAAATAACAAGGTTTGACCCCCGGGAAACAAAAAGGGGCACCTACCCGCATTAAAGGCTCCATACACATAATATGAGCTGCAAGGTTACTTTCCCTTTGCCAACGAACGAAAGAAAAAGTACGGGAAAATTAGAACCCAAAAGGTAAAGGGGTTTTTTTTCCCAAACCCGGGCGCTATCGCAAAGAACTTGTTACAAAAAAGTGAACAAAGGCCTGGGGGGAAGATAGCTTGGGGAAATAACCGGGGGAAAAAAAACCGGGGGGAACATAACCGGGGGAATATAGCCCGGGGGGAAATAAAACCCGGGGGGGGAACTGCCCGGGGGAATATAGACCTGGGGAACAAGACCTGGGGGAAATAGACCTGGGGAAATAAAACCTGGGGAACATAGCCCTGAGGAAACTAGACCTGGGGAATAAAAACCGGGGGAACATAACCGGGGGGAATATAGACCTGGGGGGAACATAGCCCTGGGGGAAATTAGACCGGGGGAAATAGGGGCCCCCTTTTCAGCGGAGGCGGGGCGGTAATCGGGATCAATATCCTCCCCTGAGTTTTTCAGAAAAACCCCAGTTTTCAAGCTAGCCCTTCAAAAACCATCAAAATTCAGCGATCCACTTTTTTTATCCTTGGCCTTCCACGTTGGGTTTTTAGCCTGTCTTGCTGAACAGCCCCTGGTATGAGGAACATGCAAGTAAATATGTAACAAAGAAAGAAATAGGTAAAAAAAAAAAAACAAAACAAAAAAACTGAATATTTTTTAAAAAACATTTTTATACACATAAACACAAAATGCAAAAAAATTTAAATATAAGGAAAAAAAAAAAACCCCAAAAGGGGGGGGAAAATTTTTTGTCATAAACAGTTGGGGGCGGCAGCCCCCCAGCTCAACCTTGACATAGTCTACACTCGTTTTCTTTCTTTTTCTCTCCCCTCTTCCACCTTCAACATCCTCCGCCCCACCTCCTAGCCCCTTTCCCACGAACACAACCCTTTTTTTTTTTTCTCGCCCTAGCACCCCTATCCCCATCTCATCCCCCCCCCCCCCCCCCCCCCCCCCCCCCCGAACTAAAACTTCCCCCACGGCGACAGAAAATCAATAGGGGGTTAAGCAAGAGGAAAGGCAGCTAGTCACAAAAACCCAGTTGGCCATAATATGTTAAAAATGTTGACAGACGTTTTGGGGAAACGCGGGCACGCCTACTCCTACTATCTTCCCCCCCCCCCCCCAAACCCCCCCCCCCACACACACACCACCCCTTTTTTCCTCTCCCTCCCCTTTTCCCTCTAAACCCCTGGCCCCTTTTTTCTGAAAACCTCATATTTGAGAAACACAGGTAACCTCCCCTATACTACACTGATGGCGGGGCGAAACAGGGAGGAGCCCGCTCATTGCAAGAGGGGGGCACAAGCAAAGGCTTAACCCGCCCCAAAAGTACCCCCCCTTACCCTCCTCTCTCCCCCCCCCCCAAATTTCTAATCTGTCGATAAACTGCCCCCCCTCCCCCCCCCTCCCTCCCCTTCCCCTCCCCCCCCCCCCCCCCCCCCCCCCCCCCCCCCCCCCCCCCCCCCCCCCCCCCCCCCCCCCCCCCCCCCCCCCCCCCCCCCCCCCCCCCCCCCCCCCCCCCCCCCCCCCCCCCCAACCTGCCTTCATCTGTAGGGGGCCCCCAAAACCGGGTTCTGTTTTTTTTTTCTTCCGGTTTTGAAGGGGGGTGGTCTTTTGGGCACCTTTTGGGGGGTGGATGGAGGAAGGGCCCGAGCTAATGAGGCATCCTGGCCACGACAATGCGCTTTTTGCTTCAGTGATGACTCTCCCCATCAGGGGGTTGGGGGGGGGGGGGGGGGGTTTTGGATGAGGGAGAGGGGGGTGTTGCAGAGGGCGGTTGTGTGGATTGTTTGACTAGCGGGGTGGGGACTTTTTGTGTGGTGGTTCTTTTTTGATCCCGGGGAAAGGCTCAAAAAAGGAGGGGGGTAACCCCCACCCACCACCCCCCTCTCCACCCCCCCCACCTTGTTTGAAACTCCTCTTGCTCCTCCCTTTCAACCCCCCCCCTTGGGCCCTGGTCTAATTTTTTTTTGCATGACAGTCCTTCTACACCCCTTTTTTTTTCCCTTTACCTTTTTTTTTTTTGGGTTGTTTTGTGTGGGTGTGTGTGTTTGGGGGTTTCTCTCGCCCCCCCCCTTTTGTGTGGGGTGTGTGTTTGGGGTTTGTGTGTTGTGTGCTTTTGTGTGTGTTTTGTTTTGTGTGTGTGTGTGTGTGTGGTGTGTGTGTGGGTGTGGGTTTTTGTTTTTGGTGTGTGGGTTGTGTTGTTTTTCCTTTCTTTTCTCCCCTTTTCTTTTTTGTCGGCGGGGTGGTTTTTGGCCTCTCTCTCTCTCTCTTCTCCTCCCCCCTTTGTGGGGGGGGGGGGGGGGGGGTGGGGGGGGGGGGGGGGGGGGGGTGGGGGGGGGGGGGGGGGGGGGGGGGGTGGGGGGGGGGGTTTGGGGGGGGGGGGGGGGGGCCCCCCCCCCCCCCCTCTCACTCTTCTCTCTCTCCCTCTCTCTTCTCTCTCTCTCTCTCTCTCTCCTCTCTCTCTCATGTATAAAACCTAAAAAAAAAAAACCCCATGACACCTATGTTCAAATTGTCTGTTTTTTTTGGTTTTTTTTCCCATTCTTTGACTGTGTTTTTAATATATTTCTGTCAGCTCCCTCCTATCTGTCTATGCCGTTGGTTCTGTGTCCCGTTTTTTTTTTTGACCTTTTTGTTTAGGTGATTGCGGAGCATGTATGGTGAGGAGCACTTGTTTCTTCTACCCGTTTTTGTGGGTGTCTGGTTAAAAAATTCGTATAGCAATCATCATCATCACGTCGTCGTCGTCGTCGTCGTCGTCGTCGTCGTCTCATTTTCTCGTTTTTTGTCTCTCATCATCACATCTCACAGAGCGCACACAGCAGCAGCACAAGGTCGTCGTCCCTCATCGTCGTCGTCATCATCATCATCCTCATCATCATCTCCACATCATCATCATCATCATCATCATCATCACATATTATCACACAAACCGCAACACCACTGCTGGCAATAATCTTCCCTTACACTACATGGTGGTTGAGGGAGTAGTAGTAAGACAAGTAGCATAGTATAGTAGTAGTAGCCACACGCAAGTAGTAGTTTTAGCTGCACAACACCAGTAGTAGACAGGAGGGGGAAAGGGGGAAAAAAAAGGGGGAAGTAAGAGGAGTAGGAGGAAAGTTTTTGTACTATTGGAGAGGTAGTTTTTGAAACAGAGAGATAGATAGAAGAGAGAGGAGAGAGGAGAGAAGAGAGAGAGAAGAGAGAGAGAGAGAAGAGAGAAGAGAAGAAAGGGGAAAAGAAGAGAGAGAGCGAGAGGGGAGGGAAGGGGGGGGGGAGCACTCGCAAATACAAGGCAATCAAGCATAATAAGAAAGAATCAAATTAGGAATTATAAAAAAACCTAGAACGACTAAACAACAACGAAAAACCCAAAAGCGTAACAGTCTCAAAGGACAAGCCGATAGTACCAAACACGAAACACCCAAAAAATCAAGCGAGGCAACTACTAACGAACCCTCATTTCTTCTTCTCCTCTCTCTCCTCTCTCTCCTCTCTCTCTCTTTCTCTCTTCTCTCTCCTCTCCTCTCTCTTTCCCCCCCCACACCAACAACACAACACACACACACAACACACACACACACACCCACACACACACACACACACACACACACACCACACACACACAACACATCTTAGACGCCAGTTTACACTTCAACTTGCCCCACAGCCCACAAAAACCCCCGACAGTAAAATTAGCACTTGTCCAATGTCCATCCATAGACGACTAACAAACAATGGGCACAGCCTGTAAAACCTAAGAGGAAGGTGTGGAAAAACTGGGGGTACAAAATTGATCGTTTGATTATGATTGATTGATTGATATTGATTGATTGATTGATTGATTTATTGATTGTTGATTGATTGATTGATTGGTTGATTTGATTGGGGTTTATTTTATTTTTTGGTTGATTTTTGGTTTATTGATGATTGATTGATTGATGATTGATTGATTATTGATTCATTCATTTATTAAGTAAAAATAATAACTATCATCATATCATCATCTCATCTCATCCCAAACATCATCACCTCACCATTTTTAAATTTTTATTATTACAATAACTTGTTTTTATTACTACTATACTACTGCACTACAAACTTAACTACTAATACTAAAACTAAACTACACTACTACACTTTTTACTAACTACTACTACTACTACTATGTATTTTTTTTATTACTGTTATCATTAGTGTTGTTGTTGTTGTTGCCTCTTCTTCTTTTATCATCATCATCATCACTCTCATCATCATCACATCATTATATTATTATTTTATTATCAATCACATCTTTATCATCAAATCACATCATCATCATCATACTGCACTATTCCTATTATTATTATTATT
>JAFLJL010017357.1:0-38953 GCA_018398815.1 Conus ventricosus | reverse complement strand
TTGGGGGGGGGAGGGGGGAGGGGGGATCAATCTTTTTACGATTGACCTTGCAGGTTTCTGGGTGGGCTGACGAGATAGACCTGATCGTCAAGGAATCTGCAACAGCTAAGTCTGCAAAAACGAAAGCCAGAGCGGATCTCTTAGACAGCTGTTGGTCTTGTTTTTATCTCTCTTGGGCAAGAATGTCACTTTCTGTTGGACTTATGTTCACACTGAAACTTGTGTTTTAACGAGGGGCGGACAGGCCGCCTAAACATGATGCTGAAATCAACATTGGCAACCGGACCCAAAGAACCTCATATCCCTGTTCATTTACATACACACACACACACACCGCGCGCGCGCGCGCGCTAAGAATGCATATCGTTATGCCCTCTTGTCTGATATTGCTTACGGTAAACAGACAATCGAAGTGAACAAACGAACCAAAAATGCCAACACTAACTATAAATGAATAATCACAGATATGCGAACCAAGATAACAGTTGTATAAATAAATCACTAAATGTAAGAAAGTGGAGAGAGAGACAGACAGAGACAGAGACAGACAACCACACAAACAGAGACAGACAGACAGGGACAGAGGGAGACAGATATACAGCAGACCTGCATATAGACAGCGAAAAAGATCTCTCTCTCTCTCTCTCTCTCTCTCTCTCTCTCTCTCTCTCTCTCTCTCTCTCACACACACACACCACACACACACACACACACACACACACACACACAGGGAGAGAGAGACAGGCAGACAGACAGGCAGACAGACAGACAGAGACACTGACACAGACAGACAGGGGTGAAGGGGTTGGGGGGGGGGCAGGGCTGATGGAAATCCAACAAATGCCCCCCCCCCCCCCCCCCCCCCCCCCCCCCCCCCAAGTTCAACAAACTGACGTCAGCCAGAAACGATGGGATTTCCTTTCGAGCCCTCCTCCTCTACTGATCTGTCTGTGAAACTGTTCTACAGGTGGGGGTAGTCGACTTTATGGAAATGAACACTGGGACTTATTTCATGACAAGCAAAGGAAAGCACACACAACAGGAGGAAACACCGATCAATTCTAAAAAAATGGAAATCCCTCAGATGCTTCGAACCTTGAGCTCTTTGCCAACGGTGAGGGAGAAAGGAGAAGTAGCAGTATTCAAAAGGAGGCGGAATAAATAATAGGCTTACTAATCAAACTGAACGAGCACAGGCGGAGCGGAGGCGGAGGGAGGAACAGGCGTGTGGCGGGACGGACATGATGGGAACAGGAGGGGGTGCGGCTGATTGTGCTTCTAATGGATCGTCGTTTCAACCTGCTTTCTAGTTTTTCTCCATTTTTCTTTCTTTCTTTCTTTCTTTTGTTTATTTGTATGTTTGCAGATCCAGTGGTCAACATACCCCTTACACTGACTAATAAGTGTATTCTCGATCGTCACTATTCCTATCCTGATCTCATAACGTTCGCCGTAATGAATAGAGAGAAACTAACCGTCTCACAAACCATCTCGGACATATGGCGCACGCTTGCCTCTGTGTGTGTGTGTGTGTGTGTGTGTGTGCGTGTGTGTGTGTACATGCACGCACGCACGCACACACACACACACACACACACACACACACACACGCGCGCGCGCGCGCGCCCACACATCATACGCACACGTGTAAGCTTACATTCACTATACACACATAAAAATAACCATGGTAGGTAGGCACTCAAGGTCTGACCAGCGCGTTGGGCTAATGCGTAGGTCAGACATCCGCTGAGTCGTAGCCACGAGACCCTCTTCTTCAGTTGTCTCATCTTAGTTGTGAATTCATTTACCCATCAGCTTCAAATCATGCGTAGTGCGGTTTAAAAACTTAGTGGATGTGGTGTAGTGTATATGGACCAGTCCGCACGCAGTAACGCCTCCTTGATGAAACTGAAACCGAAACTGTGCGTGCATGTTTCGAAACTGTTTTGAATGAGACTAAGCACTTTGATATTTCAATTCATAATTTAGTGCTAATTTCTAACTACTAGTGACGGAGCATCCGATGAACAAGCACAAAATCAGTAAAACATATATAAAAATATCTCAAACTGTAGCCCTCTCTCTCTCTCTCTCTCTCTCTCTCTCTCTCTCTCTCTCTCTCTAAAAATATCTCAAACTGTAGCCCTCTCTCTCTCTCTCTCTCTCTCTCTCTCTCTCTCCCTCTGTCTGTCTGTCTGTATTCTCTCTCTCTCTCTCTCTCTCTCTCTCTCTCTCTCTCTCTCTCTCCTCTCTCTTTCTCTCTCTCTCTCTCTCTCTCCCCAACCCTTCTCCATTCCAGCGTTCAGGTGTTTGTTTTATTCATCGGTGCTGTATTTGTCACTGTTTTTGTTTATTTGTATCTTCATCTCTCTCTGCTGAATGCCATTCCAATTTGTTTATTTGTACCTTCATCTCTATCTCCTGAATGCCATTCCAATTTGTTTATTTCTTTCTCTCTCTCTCTCTCTCTCTCTCTCTCTCTCCCTCTCTCTCTCTCTCTCTCTCTCTCTCTCTCTCCCTCTCTCTCTCTCTCTCTCTCTCTCTCTCTCTCTCTCTCTCTCTGAATGCCATTCCAATTTGTCACACATCTTATTGTCTTGTTATCCAAAATGAATGAATCACCCATCATTTGCTTATGGAATGAGTGTGTTGTGTAAAGAATATCTGTACACATCATAAACTTAAAATTATAGCTTGTTCTCAAGTTGTGAAATATTCTCATTCTCAAACACATGTATTTAACTCAAACAAACCAATCAGGGAATCTCTCGGGGGGAAAATCGGTTTTTAAAAATCGTACCCCCCCCCCCCCCCCCCCCCCCCCCCCCCCCCCCCCCCACTTTAGCTGTGTATGTGGACCTTTGAACGAAAATTAATGAACGTCCCCACGTTTCTATTCTTCTTTCACATTTGATAATGTAAAAAAAAAAAATTAAAGTAACTGCTTCTTCTTCTTCTTACTCTTCCTCTTCTTCTTCTTCTTCTTCTGTAATGTTTATCTTCAGAATTGAAGACGACGATAGTAATTGAAAGGGGTGGGGTGGTGGGAGTTTCAGGGTATAGATCAATAAGGGAGAAGATGAATAAATATCTTGCCTCACTTTCCTAGATCGGAGTCCCGTTCGTGCACGTTAAGTCACTAACGACTTCCGGGGCAGGTCTTGTTCGCCTAGTCCTGGTTCCCCTACATGTTATGGGGGGGACTACTGTTCATGACTTGAGAACTCGCTGTGCCACTGTTTGCCTCTTAACCTTTCCTGTTTCGCATATTCAGTGTAAACCTTGACATTTTCTACTGCTCTTGAGAGAGAGAGAGAGAGAGGAGGAGAGAGAGAGAGAGAGAGAGAGAGAGAGAGAGAGGAGAGAGAGAGAGAGAGAAAGAACGAGAACAAATTTTTTTAAGATGCACCCGAAGGTGCATTCTGAAGGTGCACTGAGTGTAAAACTTAAAACTTGTTCGTCCTTTCGTTCTTTGTTCGCTCGTCCCTTCGGTCATTCTTGGATGTTTCCGTTTTTCATTCCAAGGAAGGCTTTCGGGGAACGTTCGGACACACGGGAGAGAACGGAGGATGCGAAGGAAAATGTTATCTTGCAAATGTATTCAACCTGAACACATCTAGGCCTGAAGCTTATTGTGTTTCACATTTGCTCAACAACTGTATATCTATTTTGTTACTTCGTTTGCTTTTACACACCTACGAATTCTTTTTCGTTTTTGTCTTCCTGCCTTCTTCTTCTTCTTCTTCTTTCTTCCTTCCTTTTTTTCCTTCTTTTTGTCTGCCTATCAATCTGTTCTTCCTTTCTTCTTTCCCTTGCCCTCTTTTTCTTTGTTGCAACAAAGAGGATGGATGTGTCAGTACACCAAACATTAGCACATCACTAAACCCAGACGCAATGTATCAAACACTAAAGTTCACAGAAGAATGTCCATCGGTAAGACAACATACAGATTTGCAGGGTGAATGAGAGTTGAGACTGTTTAATTTTTTTTTTTTTTTTAAGGAAAAGGGAAAAAAGGTCCCACAAAAGAAGTGTAAAACTGAACATTCTCAACCGCTCTTTAGGCCGTGAAAGGTATAAATTGCAGGTGAATTCATTCAGGTGGCCCACAGACAGGCCGTGAAAGGTTTATATTGCAGGTGAATTCATTCAGGCGGCCCACGGACAGAGGCGACATTTACCGTCCTGAGACAGTTTCCCTTACAGCAAGGGTACTAGGGTCCACCTAGGTTCTAGGTAGCTCCAGCCTGGACAAGCTGGATCTAGCCAGAACCTAGGTGGGCCCCAGGTGGGCACCAAGACCCTTGCTGTTTGGGTTGCAGGCGCACCACACTCCGCAGACGTAGTTTAGCCAGCCACACACACGACACGCTGTTAGGACATTCGCATACCTGACCTTTCACCTTGCTTTATGCGCGCGCACTCCTCCCGTTCGAACGAAGAAATTGAAGTCACTGCGAGATCAATGCAGAACAAAACTTTGGCAGCGGTCAGACATTAGCATTAAGACAATAATGCTTTCACAACAACGTAGATAACTGCCCATAAACTTGGGTGGTCAGCTCAGGGGACATTGGTGTACCGTTCGAGAGAAGCTTACTCGTCTGTCGTTCTACAAAGGCGCACACTTGATCAAACATGTCTACGATACAGACCAACGTCTGCAGTATCCTCGCCTCAGACCGACAGGACGTAAAACTCACCCCCAACCTTACCTAACCTAACCAAACATGTCTTTCCATATTCAGCTAATTTTAGGTAGTCACTTGCGCTTCTTTGTGTGTGTGTGTGTGTGTGTGTGTAATTCAGTCTTTCCAATTCTCGACATGTTTGATCTAATGAACACTCTGTGTGATTGAATTTATCGCTGAATCGACGTCAGTGAACCGGTCGCCATTTCGGATAGAACGTAAACCTGGCATGGGTTGTTTGCTCCTAATCCGGGAAAGCGATTTTTGATTCTTGCGTGCTGGTAAGGGAAGATAACCCAAACAGAACACTGTTCTAATCTGCCGACTCTCCGCCCTCAATGTAGCGGACTGGTGTGGCCAGCGCTTGGAACCGTGTTGCTCAGCCCGTCAAGTCCCGAAATTTGCAACGTCTGCATGCCTCATTAATAACTTCTCAGTAATACTGTCCAATCTCTCTCTCTCTCTCTCTCTCTCTCTCTCTCTCTCTCTCTCTCTCTCTCTCTCTGTATGCGTGCGTGCGTGTGTGCGTGCGTGCGTGCGTGCGTGCGTGCGTGTGTGCGTGTGTGTGTGTGTGTGTGTGTGCGCGTGTGCGTGTGTGTGTAAAACATACACTCCCTTTGGCGCACACACACCCATCCCCCAACCCCCTCCCCTCCCCTCCCCCTCCTCCCCCCGCACGCGCACACACACACAGACACACACACACACACACACACACACAGCTGAGTGTTAAGATAAGTTTGCGTGTAGGTTCCGCGTACAGTTACCACTACAAGTTTTTCTCTCAACTACAAAAACAAATGTTAGGGTTGTTGTTGTTGTTGTTGTTGTTTGTATCATAAAAACATTTCTGCCCTAAAAGATCAGCTGTGTCGTATCGAGTACCTGGGCTGACGGGAAATGGGCGTACTGGGATCACCAGACTAACGTGAAGCGTGCTTAACAATCGGGATGATGTAAAACAAACAAACAAACAAAACATGATGAGTGGAATGAAGATGACGCAGTGTGTGTTAAATACATAATTTCCATATTATACTCTTAACTAACTAGCCTATGGTATCGATCAAGTTCTGTCTCTTGGGTTAAGTCCTAGTTTAGAGCCCCCACCCCACCCACCCTCCACCCCAACCCCTTCGTGTCGACGTACTTAATTGGCGCTCTCGCCAAAAGAATACCGTCTCTGCGTGAGAGCGCTAATTAATGACGTCCACACAATAGGGGGGAGGAGGGGCCTCTAAACTTGGACAGGACACCTGTTATGACAGCTTGAAGCCGACATTCTTGACTTTGGTGAGATTAGTCACCCACGATATCTAAATGGAAGAAAGTGGCAATTCAAACTCAAAGGCCCCTACCCTCTTGTGGAAATTATGCGGAGAGAGAGAGAGAGAGAGAGAGAGAGAGAGAGAGAACGAACTTATGATGGTGTCTACTAAAGAAATTCGGGAACACAATTACCCAGTCGATGACGCTTGCGAAGAAATTCGGAAACACAACTGTTTGCATGAGAGAGACAGACTGACAGACAGACAGACAGACAGACAGACGAGAGAGAGAGAGAGAGAGAGAGAGAGAGAGAGAGAGAGAGAGAGAGAGAATAAATTCAGAACAAAAAAACAAAAACAGTGACTCACCTTTTTCGTCGACCGTCACTCAGTTTCAAAGATGTCTGGTTTAGAATAGGTATATCCAAGAAACGGTTAGAACTGTAAACACGCAACAAACACACAATTTTTTTTTCTTTCTTTTTTTTTATGAATAATCCTCCGCACGGTCGCCGTCACTCTCGCACTCAGCTGACTGCAGTTGGTTCACTGTCTCACCGAAGAGCCCCACACTCCGGAGTTATCGGACATGTCACGTGCGTTCCCATCCTTCTTGCGGGAGGTTTTGTTGTCAGCTCGGTCTATGCCTGCGGCGCGTGTCTTTCTGACTTTCTGTACGTGAGTGTCATATTTTGTCCAACTCGGTGAACTGACGAGCCTGACCGTCCAAAACAGGGAGGGGGAGGGAGGGAGATGGGACGCAAGTTAAAAGATGACGGGTTGACGGCTGCTTGTCTACTCTCACGTGATGTATGCTGGTCTGTCACGTCACCGCACCCCACACACACACACATGCACCTACACTCATGCACACACACATGTATACATACACCACTACGCACGCTGTCACTGGTCACTCAGAAGACTTCCTCCACGAGCCGTACGTCGCCGGCCGTCTGTCTTATCTCATTACTGGTCAGCGGAGACGGTGGAGGCCTGTGTTGCCTCAGGTGACTTCCCTATCTGCCTCCTTTCTCCCACCCCCCACCCCCACCACATCCCCGCCCACTCTCTCTAGAGCCTCCCCGTTCTTTTTCCCTCCCCCCCCCCCCCCCCCCTCTCCCTTACCTCTCCTCTTGCCACGACATGGGCCGTTTTTAAGTGTGGTCGCCGCAGGATGCGCGGCGAGGTGTGTTGCGACAGGTTGCGCCTTACACGTGCGGACAGGTGTTTGGAATGAGAGAAAGAGAGGGGGGGGGGGGGGAGAGAGAGAGAGGGAGAGAGAGATAGACAGACAGAGACAGCGACAGAGAGAGGGAAAGAAGGATAAGGGGGTGGGGGGGGGGGGTTACACGACGAGACAGGCGGGGGGGTGGGGGAGGGGGGGAGTGGTAGTGAGTTGACGTGAGGTGGAACAGTGGTTCAGACCATCGAGGAATGAAAGAGTTTTAAGAGAAAACCCTTTTCGATGTCTTTTTTTTTTTTTTTAAGTCATCCTGTAATGATCTCGCAGTGCCTTCAGTTCTTTGTTCCAGTAGCAGGCAAGCATTTGTGCCTTCAAGGTAGTGTGCGCGCGCATAAAGCAAGGAGAAAAGTCAGGTATGCAAATGACTCCATAGTGTGTCGGTCCTGTGGCCGTCAACGTCTGCGGGGCCCTAGTGTTTGCAACGTAAGCTGAACACTTGGCTCAACACTGTCAATTTCCCAAACGTCTGCAGGCCACCTCAACGAAGTGTGCAGACGTGACAAGGTGCACCTCAAGGAAGTGTGCAGACGTGACAAGGTGCACCTCAAGGAAGTGTGCAGACGTGACAAGGTGCACCTCAAGGAAGTGTGCAGACGTGACAAGTTGCACCTCAAGGAAGTGTGCAGACGTGACAAGGTTTGGGGTTTGAAGCGTTGATCCACTTTGTTTCAAGCATTGAGCTGATCTGTCTGCAAGCTTGAGAATGTCAAGTTGGCAGGTATGACAACCATGTTCTATTTGGGTTATCTTTCCCTATCGTTGTTGCTGGCCTCATCTAGTCAGAATGGCTTTCTGAGATCTCAGTTAAATAACCGCTATGTATGGTTTACTTCCCTTCCGAAATGGCGATCGTTTTTGCTGATGCCAGTTTTAATTATAAACTCAGCTATACACAGTTTCTTTTGTTAAAAAATGTAGAGCAATGAAAACGATGAATTGCACATGCATCGCAAAAGCATAGCCAACTACACAAAGTTAGCTAGGTAGGAGGGTTGACGAGTGGCACGACCTAGCTAGCTATACAGCAATGATCGATAACAGAACACGTGTGTCAATGGGATATCGCATAACAAATTTTATGAGACAGGTTTTTGTTGTCAGCATCAAAGCATTCGTGTTTCACTGCTTTCATCTGGCATCTGTCAACGCTTAACTCTGCAATGATATTGCAACAACTTTCTTTGTTCGAACGGAAGGAATTCTAGCAGAGCACGCGCATGATGGAAAGTGAAGGGTCGGATATGCAAATTACTTCACAGTGTGTCGTTCGTTCGTTCCTTCGTGGGTGAGTTTTACGTCCTATTGGCCTGCTACCCTTAAGGACACGGTGCACTTGCAGACGTAGGTCTGCGTCTTCTGTGGCAACTGTTATCGTAGCCAGTAGTGAGCGAGTTGCGTGTGGGGCCGTCGTGTTTCTCTCTCCGAGCTCTTGTTCCTCTTGAACATTCAGTACAACTTTGGTCGTTGGTCGGCCGACGATGGGCGTCAGTGTATTTCGCCTTCTTTCTCCAAATTAAAGGCTATCTTAAGGCCCACAAGGCGACCTGTGCCGCATGAGGTCGCCTCAAGGGGGGGAGCAGGACGAAAGTTGCTGGAGCGCCGCGCGAGACCCTCATATTCGCAGACTGCGGTCGAGAGGGCAATTTTTCAGCCCAACCCCATAAGGAGTGCCCCCATGTCTGCCAGACCTCAGAACATGGTTACCCAGGCCACGGTAATCGCAGTCTGGCAGCGCTCCATCGCCGATCGCCCCACATCTCCAAGAGCCGTCCCCCGGCGACACAGGCTAGACCCGCCGTCACCCATACGGCTGGAGGATGGCTGCGCCGCCTGACACTGACCTCTCACATCGGTGTCCTTCAAAGGAGATCTGCCACCTCTCCCTTGGCGTCCGCTGCTATGCCACACTCGCAGCAAACGTAGTGTGTCTTGCGTGTGGCTGGCTATTATCTGTAGTGTAAGGCAGTCGCTACACTGTCCGAACACTGGCTAAACATTGTCCATTTCTCCCACGTCTGAGGGCCGCCTAAGGGAAATAAGAGACGGGGCAGTGCATCAGGCGATGGACCAAAGCATGCAGTCTTGAAGTGCAAAGCTTCACGAAGCTTGCTTCCTGCGTCACAGGAGCGTCACAATCCGCCTGCCTTGCTTTCACACATTCCATGCTGTGCTGAGGTGGTAGTGACGTCAGCAATGCCTGCGGTGGTGGACGTAGGAGCAACAATAGCGACACACAGTGGCGGATGTGGTAACGGCAACACACACACGGCCATAGGAGCAGTGGCGGCTACGACCTCAGTGCACGCATGGTGGACGCGGCCAACAGCAAGGCATGGAGGCGGAGGACGTGGCGGACGTGTCAGTGCCTGTAAGGTGGACAAGAGCCACCACACAAATGGGCCGTCAGAATAATGACTTCAGTGCACAACGTCAGATACAGAAAGAAGTGTGTGTGTGTGTGTGTGGTTGTGTGTGTGTGTGTGTGTGTGTGTGTGTGTGTGTGTATTGGTGTGTGTGTGTGTGTGGTGTGTGTGTGTGTGTGTGTGTGTGTGTGTGTGTGTGTGTGGTGTTGGTGTGTGTGTGTGTGTGTGTGTGTGTGTGAGTGTGTGTGTGTGTGTGTGGGGATATTATGTGTGTGTGTGTGTGTGTGTGTGTGTGTGTGCGCGTGTGTGTGTGTGTGTGTGTGTGTGTGTATCTACGTGTGCTGGCAAGTCACAGCTTCAGCTTGTGATTGCCATGAACCTTTTATTCCTCCTGGAATATAGAACTGCTCCCATTCAGACATCTTGGTGGAGTAAAAACCATGATAAAGTGTACAGACGCCCGAAACAATTGTACATATCACGCCTTGCCTGTTTCCTGGGACAAACACAAAACAGTTTTCAGTACCAATCTCGACACGAACGAGATTAAAGTGTTGAAGATTAAAAAAAGGAACTCTTTTCGAACTTGTTTCAGCCTTATTAAATTAACCCACGCACAAAAACGATAACTTCCTCAAACTGGTTACACAGGAACTGCAACATATTTACTCTCCAGCTGCATGAGTACTGTAGCCTGTTGTTACCATGCGCCAAATGTGCAGCAAGCAGTAAGAACCGCGTGCATTCTAAGGTACAATGTGATGTTGATTCTCGGTTTTGACGCCAATGGGAATCTGCGCGCGATGGCCCTCGGGAGCACTTGAGGTAGACAGACAAGATGCGAGGGGCAGGGAAGGCGAGATGACGGTTTGTAACTTAAACACTAGAGGACAAACGGAGCAGCCATCAATAGGAGACAAGATGGTGCTCAGAGATCTGAAGATGAGGTGTGGAAGTGAAGATCTGTTGTAGATGAAATCGTCGACATTTTGGGTCGTACACCCTCCCGTGGGCAATTATGGAGCACCGTGAAGGGAGAGAGAGGAACAAGGCGAAGGAAACGAGAGGAGAAAAGCACCTCCGTTCTGGTTTGATGTGCGGGTGGTTTACTGGCCGCATATGGGCAGTGAAACGTCAGAGGTTCGCCGTGTCTGACGGACGGCATGATGAAAGGCGCAGGCCCATCCCTCTCCTTCCGCCGCCTTTAGCCTTCCCTGGGCTACATCAGGTACCCTTTTTACTGCTGGGTGGACGGAGACGGATTTTTTTTTCCAAACAAACCTCCCACCTCCCTCCCCCCCTCCAAAAAAAAAAAAAGAAAAAAAGAAAGAGAAATCCGACCCCATGAAAGTTTGAACCACTGACCATCGCTCCGGAGGAAGACGATTACCCGCTCGACTACGGGCCCCTCAATCAGCAAGCGGCAAATATTAACCAGAGATCGAAGATAAGGGCCGATACCCTGAGGCGTGGTAGTGAAGATCCATTATAGACGATGTCAACGTTTTAGATCATAGATCGGCCTTTCCTCTGGGCACAGAGATAGGAGAAAAAGGGACGAGTACAAAAACAAAACAAAAGAAAATCCATTTCAGTTCTTGTTTGGTGTGGGGATGATAGTGGGGGTGTTCTTCAGGAAAGAACATGAGAGAGAGAGAGTGGGGTGGGTAGGGAGAGGGGGAAGACTGCTGTGCGATGGAAGCAGGGAGGGGGACTGGAAGGGCATGTAGGAATGTCTGTGGTATAGTTGTGTGCAATAGTAAAGGCAGAAGTAGTAATGACAGTAAAAGAGGTGGTGGCGACAGTATTCAGAAGCTTATGATTAAGGTAAGACAAGGCTCAGTGTGTCATGAGTCGGCCGAATGTTCTCGAGCATTTAGGCAAATTAAGGGTAGTTGCTGTTGTTGAGAGCAAGTTCCTTGGGTCTTCAAGTGTGCTAATTCAGGCATCACCAGAGGGGAATACCCCGAGTCGCATACTGAAGGAGGGAGAGTTACTGGAAGTGTTTCGCATATGTCCGAGGGATAGTGACAAGGAGTTGGCGACTGCCGGTCCTGGGTAGAGGAGGTGTCCAGTCCGACCATGGCTGGCTATTCACTGGGGTTCTCAGTGGGCCTGAAGGGAAGGCGATCGTGTCAGGTGACCGTCACGGGTAGGTGACCGTCAGCCTGCAGGCAGAGTACAGCGACCATTCCAGTTGTCCGTTCTGAGGAATGAATGGAAGGCTTCGGCCTATTGAGTGATTCGCACCTTGTTATCTATAGAGGTAGTAAATACTTGAAGCATCAGTCCATGGCTGGTAGAGAAGTCCAGGCTGTTAGTACAAGGGTAGCTTTGGAAAAATCGAACATGAGTTTGAATAGGAGGTTATGCATTAACCACTGGGTGCCCAAGTCTTTGTTGGCGCTAGCAGCTGTGGTGTGTGTGTGTGTGTAGGTGACTTGTGAATCCATTGGCGAAATTAAAAAAATGGGGGATTATGTAAAATCGTGTGATTGGTTGTGCCCGTGATTCATTGGTTGAGCCAGTAATTTCCAGACAGACAGGGACAGAGAGGAGACAGAAATACGATCAGCACGACCTGCATAAGACAGCGAAAAAGCTCTCTCTCATCCTCTCGACTCTCTCGTCCCCTCTCTCCTCTCTCTCTCTCTCTCATCACCCCCACACACACAACACCCACACACCCCCACACACACACACACACACCGTGAGAGAGAGACAGCAACAGACAGGCAGACAGACAGACAGAGACACTGACCCCGACAGACAGGGGTGACGGGTTGGGGGGGGCAGGGCAGGATGGAAATCCAACCAATGCCCCCCCCCCCCCCCCCCCCGCCCCCCCCCCCCCCAGTTACACCAAACGACGTCAGCCAGAAACGATGGGATTTCCTTCGCGCCCTCCTCCTCTAACAGCACTGTCAGTGAAACTGTTCTACCCAGGTTGGGGGTAGTCGACTTATGGAAAATATCACTGGTGACTTATTTCAATGACAAGCAAAGTAAGCACACACCAAACCGGCGGACACAACCGATCAATTCTAAAATAATGGAAATCCCTCAGATGCTCGAACCTTGATCACTATGCCAACGTAGAGAAAGAGAAGTAGCAGTATTCAAAAGGAGGCGGAATAAAGTGGAATAGGCTTACAATCAAACTGAACGGAGCACAGGCGGAGCGGAGGCGGAGGGAGTAACAGGCGTGTGGCGGACGGACATGAAGGGAACAGGAAAGGGGTGCGGCTGATTGTGCTACAAATGGATCGATCGTTTCAACCTGCATTCTTAGTTTTCTCCATTTTTCTTTCTTTCCT
Source organism: Conus ventricosus (assembly GCA_018398815.1). NCBI lineage: Eukaryota > Metazoa > Mollusca > Gastropoda > Neogastropoda > Conidae > Conus > Conus ventricosus. The sequence continues at coordinate 26,068 of JAFLJL010017357.1, read as the reverse complement.
TTCTTTCTTTTGTTTATTTTGTAATGTTGCAGATCCATTGTCAACATAACCCTTAAACACTGACTAAAAGTGTCTTCTCATCGTCACTTATTCCTATCCTGAATCCTCATAACGTTCGCCGTAATGATAGAAGAATCTAACCGTCCACACACACCATCTCGGACATATGGCGCACGCATGCCTCTGTGTGTGTGTGTGTGTGTGTGTTTTGTGCGTGTGTGTGTGTACAGCACCGCATCGCACCACCACACACACATACACACACACACACACCCACACAACCGCGCGCGCGCGCGCGCCCCCACATCCAAAACGCACACGTGTAAGCTTACATTCACTATACACACATAAAAAATAACCATGGTAGGTAGGCACTCAAGGTCTGACCAGCGCGTTGCCGGAGAATGCGAGTCAGACATATCCGCTTTGATCGTAGCCACGAGAACCCTCTTCTTCAGTTGTCTCATCTTATTGTGAAGTCATTTACCCATCAGCATCAAATCATGCTAGTGCGGTTTAAAAACTGAGTGGATGTGGTGTAGTGTCAATGGACCAGGTCCGCACGCAGCAACGCCCTCGCACTTGATGAAACTGAACCGAAACTGTGCGTGCATGTTTCGAAATCTGTTTTGAGAATGGAGACTAAGCACTTTGATATTTCAATTCATAATTTAGTGCAAATTTCTAACTACTAGTGACGGAGCCTCCGAATTAACAAGCACCAAAATCAGTAAAACATATATAAAAATATCTCAAACTTAGCCCACTCTCTCTCTCTCATCTCTCTCATCTCTCTCTCTCTCTCACTCCTCTAAAAATACTCAAACGTAGCCCTCTCTCTCTCACTCTCTCTCTCTTCTCTCTCCTCACTCTCTCTCTCTCCACTGTCTGTCTGTCTGTATCTCTCTCTCTCTCTCTCTCTCCACTCTCTCCTCTCTCTCCTCTCTCTTCTCTCTCTTCTTTCTCTCTCTCTCTCTCTCTCCTCCCCCAACCCTGCTCCATTCCAGCGTTCAGGAGGTGTTTTGTTTTATTTCATCGGTGCTGTATTTTGTCCTGTTTTTGTTTATTTGTATCTTCATCTCTCTCTGCAGAATGCCATTCCAATTTGTTTATTTGTACCTTCATCTCTATCTCCTGAATGCCATTCCAATTTGTTTATTTCTTTCTCTCTCTCCTCTCCTCTCATCTCTCTCTCTCACTACCCCTCTCTCTCATCTCTCTCTCTCTCTCTTCTCTCTCCTCTCTCGTCCCTCTCTCTCACCTCCTCTTCTCACTCATCTCACCTCTCTCTCTCTCTGTCCTGAATGTGCCATTTCAACTTTGTCACCACATCTTATTGTCCTTGTTATCCAAAATGAATGAATCACCCATCATTTGCTTATGGAATGAGTGTGTTGTGTAAAGAATACTGTAACACATCATAAACTTAAAATTATAGCTTGTTCGCAAGTTGTGAAATATGCGCAATCTCAAACACATGTATTTAACTCAAACAAACCAATCAGGTAAACACTCGGGGGGAAAAAATCGGTTTTTAAAAATGAACCCCCCCCCCCCCCCCCCCCACCTTTTTAGCTGTGTATGTGACCTTTGAACGAAAATTAATGAGCGTCCCCACGTTTCTATCTTCTTTCACATTAGATAATTAAAAAAAAAAAAATTAAAGTAACTGCTTCGTCTCTCCTTACTCTTCCTCTTCTCTTCTTCTCTTACTGGTAATGTTAATCTTCAGAATTGAAGACGAACGATAGTAATAGAAAGGTGGGTGGAGGGAGTTTCAGGTTATAGATCAATCAGGGAGAAAGATAATAAATATCTTGCCTCACTTTCCCTAGATCGTAGTCCCGTTCGTGTCACTAATGTCACTAAAACGACTTCCGGGGCAGGTCTTAGTTCCCTAGTCCTGGTTCCCCAACATGATATGGGGGGGACTACTGTTCATGACTTGAGAACTCGCTGTGCCACTGTTTGCCTCTTAACCTTTCCTTTTCGCATATTCATGTAAACCTATGACATTTTCCAACTGCTCTAGAAGAGAGAGAGAAGAGAGAGAGAGAGAGAGGAGAGAGAGGAGAGAGAGAGAGAGAGAGAGAAAAGAACGAGAACCAAATTTTTTTAAGATGCACCCGAAGGTGCATTCTGAAGTGCACTGAGTGGTAAAACTTAAAACTTGTTCGATTCCTTGTCTTTCGATCCTTTGTTCTCTCGTCCCATCGGTCATTCTTGGATGTTTCCGTTTTTCATTCCAAGGAAGGCTTTCGGGGAAACGTTCGGGACACACGGGAGAGAGGAGGATGCGAAGGAAAAAGTTATCTTTGCAAATGTATTCAACCTGAAACATCTAGGCCCGAGCTTATTGTTGTTTCACATTTGCTCACAACTTATAATAGTCTATTTTGTCCTTCGTTTGCTTTATACACAACCGTACGAAATCTTTTTTCGTTTTATTGTCTTCCTGCCTTCTACTTCTTCTTCTTCTTCTTCCTTCCTTTTTTCCTTCTTTTTGTCTGCCTATCAATCTGTTTCTTCCTTTCTCTTTCTTTCCCTGCCCTCTTTTCTTTGTTTGCAACAAAGAGGATGGATTTCCATAACACCAAACATTAGCACATCACTAAACCCAGACGCAATGTATCAACACTAAAGTTCACAGAAGAATGTCCATCGTAAGACAACATACAGAATTTGCGCAGGTGAATGAGAGTTGAACTGTTTACATTTTTTTTTTTTTTTTTTAAGGCAAAGGGAAAAAAGGTCCCACAAAAGAAGTGTAAAAAACTGAACCTTCTCCACCGCTCTTTAGCCGTGAAAGGTATGAAATTGCAGGTGAATCATTCTGGTGGCCCACAGACAGTCCGTGAAAAGGTTTATATTGCAGGTGAAATCATCAGGGGCGGACCCACGGACAGAGGCGACTATTACCGTCCATGAGACAGTTTCCTCCACAAGGTGTACTAACAAGGGTCCACCTATGTTCTAGGTAGCTCCAACCTGGACAAGCTGGATCTAGCCAGAACCTAGTTGGCCCCCAGTGGGCACCAAGACCCTAGCTGTTGGTTGCTATGGCTGCACCACACTCCGCAGACCGTAGTTTAGCCCGCCACACACCACGACACTCTGTTAGGACATTCGCATACCTGACCTTTCACCTTGCTTTATGGCGCTCGCGCAAGTCCCCCCCTTCGACCGAAGAAATTGAAGTCACTGCGAAGATCAATGCAGAACAAAACTTTTGGCAGCGGCAAACAACATAGCATTAAACAATAAATTCTTTCACAACAACGTAGATAACTGCCAGCATAACCTTGGGTGGTCAGCTCAGACATTGGTGTACCGTACGAGAGAAGCTTTACTCGTCTGTCGTTCTACAAAGGCGCACCACACCTTGATCAAACAATGTCTATCGATACAGACCACGACACAGGTCTCCTCGCCTCAGACCGACATGACGTAAAACTCACCCCCAACCTTACCTAACCTAACCAAACAGGGATCATTCCATATTCAGTCTAATTTTAAGGTAGTCACTTGGGCGCATCTTTGATGTGTGTGTGTTGTGTGTGTGTAATTTCAGTCTTTCCAATCTCGACCTGTTTGATCTAATGAGAACACTCTGTGTGATTGAAATTATCGAGCTGAATCGACGTCAGTGAACGGTCCGCCATTTCGGATAGAACGAAACCTGCATGGGTTTGTTTGCTCCTAATCCGGGAAACGATTTTTTGATTCTTGCGTGCTGGTAAGGGAAGATAACCCAAAAGCAGAACACTGGTCTAATCTGCCGACTCTCCGCCCTCAATGTAGCGGACTGGTTGGCCAGCGCTTGGAACCGTGTTGCTCAGCCCGTCAAGTCCCGAAATGAGCAAACGTCTGCATGCCTCATTAAAACTTCTCAGTAATCCTGTCGCAATCTCTCTCTCACTCTCTCTCTCTCTCTACCCCCTCGCTCTCCTCTCTCTCTCTCCACTCTCATCCTCTGTAATGCGGAGCGTTGCGTGTTGCGTGCGTGCGTGCGTGCGTGCGTGCGTTGTGTCGCGTGATGTGTGAGTTGTGTGTGTAGTAGGGCGCGTGTGCGTGAAGTAGTGTCAAAAACATACCCACACCCTTTGGAGCGCACACACACGCCATACCCCCAACACCCCTCCACCTTCCCCTCCCCCTCCTCCCCCCGCACGCGCACACAACACACAGACACACACAAACACACACACACACACAGCTGAGGTTCAGATAAGTTTGTAGCGTGTAGGTCCGCGTACAGTTACCACACAGTTTTTCTCTCAACTACAAAAAACTAATGTTAGGGTTGTTGATGATGGTTGTGTTTGTTATGTATCATTAAAAAAACATTTCTGCCCTAAAAGATCAGCTTGTGTCGTATCTGAGTACCTGGGCTGACGGGAAATGGGCGTACTGGGATCACCAGACTAACGTGAAGCGTGCTTAACAATCGTATGATGTAAAACAAACAAACAAACAAAACCTGACTGAGTGGAAATGAATATACGCAGTGAGAGTATAAAATTCAATAATTTTCCGATATTATAGCTCTTAACTACCTAGCCTATGGTAATCGATACAAGTTCTGTCTCTGGTTAAGTCTAGTTGTATAGCCCCCACCCCACCCACCCTCCACCCCAACTCCCTTCGTGTCGACGTACTTAATTGGCGCTCTCGCCAAAAGAATACCGTCACTGCCTGAGAGCGCTAATTAATGACGTCACACAAATAGGGGGAGGAGGGGCCTCTCAACTTGGACAGGCACCTGTTATGACAGCTTGAAGTCCCCCCGAACCATTCTTTGACGTTGGTGAATTTAGTCACCCACGATATCTAAATGGATAGAAAGTGGCAATTCAAATCAAAGGCCCCTACCTCTTGTGGAAATTATGCGGAGAAGAGAAGAGAGAGGAGAAGAGGAGAGAGAGAGAGAGACGAACTTATGAACAGCGTTCTACTAAGAAATTCGGAACACAATTAACCCAGTCGACGACGCTTGCGAAGAAATTCGGAAACCACAAACTTATGCATGAGAAGACAGACTGACAGACAGACATACAGACAAGACAAGACAGAGAGAGAAGAGAGAGAGAGAGAGAGAGAGAGAGAGAGAGAGAGAGAGAGATAAATTCAGAACAAAAAACAAAACATGAGAATCACCATTTTCTCGCCGTCACTCAAGTTTCAAAGGATGTCTGGTTTAGAATAGGTATATCCAAGAAACGGTTAAACTGTAAACACGGCAACAAACACTCAAATTTTTTTTACTTTCTTTTTTTTATGAATAATCCTCCGCACGGTCGCTGTACACTCACGCAACTCATCTGACTGCAGTTGGTTTCACAGTCTCACCGAAGAGCCCCACACTCCGAGTAATCGGACATGTCACGTTGCGTTCCCATCACTTCTTGCGGGAGGTTTTGTTGGTCAGCTCGGTCTAGCCGCCTGCGCGAGTCTTTCCTGACTTTCTGTACGTGAGTGTCAGAAATTTGTCCAACTCGGTGAACTGACGAGCCTGACCGTCCAAAACAGGTAGGTGTAGGGAGGGCGATGGGGACGCAAGTTAAAAGATTGCCGGTTGATCGGCTGCTTGTCTAACTCTCACGTGATACTTATGCTGTTCGGTCGGGGGGGGGGGGGGGGGGGGGGGGGGGGGGGGGGGGGAGGGTGGGCGGGGGGGGGTTGAGGGGGGGGAGGGGGGGGGGGGGGGGGGGGGGGGGGGGGGGAGGGGGGGCAGGGGGGGGGCCGTGGGGGGGGGATCGGTACGGGGGGCGGGGGGGGGGGGGGGGGGGGGGGGGGTGGGGGCGGTGGGGGGGGGGGGGGGGGTGGGGGATGTTTTTTTTTTGTAGGGGTATATATATATATATTGATAAATAAAAGATATAAAAATAATGTTTAAAGTATAAAAAAGAAAGTAAATGGTCAATATAAAAGAATACTCCACGAAAGTAAGTACACAATATGTATTACTACATTACTGGTCAGCGAGACCGGGTGGAGGCGCCTGTGTTGCCTCACAGGTGACTTTCACCTATCCTGCCTCCTTTCTCCCACCTCCCCACCCCCACCAACATCCCTCCCCGCCCACTCTCTCTAGACCTCCCCGTTCTTTTCCCTCCCCCCCCCCCCCCCTCTCCCTTACTCTCCATTGCCACCGACAAGGGCCGTTTTTAAGTGTGGTCGCCGCAGATGCGCGGCGAATTGTGTGCGACAAGGTTGGCTTTACACGTGCGGACCAGGTGTTTGGAATGAGAGAAAGAGAGGGGGGGGGGGGAGAGAGAGAGATGAGAGAGAGAAAGACAGACATAGACACAGCGACAGAGAGAGGGAAGAAGGAAAAGGGGGTGGGGGGGGGGGTTACAACGACGAGACAGGCGGGGGGGGTGTGGGGGGGAGGGGGGAGTGGGTAGTGAGTTGACGTGATGTGTAACAGTGGTTCAGACCATCGAGGAATGAAAGAGTATTAGAGTAACCCCTTTTCGATGTCTTTTTTTTTTTTTTAAGATCATCCTGCAATGGATCTCGCAGTGCCTTCAGTATCTTGATCCAGTAGCAGGCAAGCATTTGGTGCCTTCAAGGTAGTGTGCGCGCGCATAAGCAAGGAGAAAGTCAGGTATGTCAAAACTCCATAGTATTCGGTCCGGTTCCGTCAACGACTGCGGTGCAAAGTGTATTTGCCAAAACGTAAGCTGAACACTTGGCTCAAACAACACAGTCAATTTTTTCCCAACGTCTGCAGGCCACCTCAACGAAGTGTGCAGACGTACAAGGTGCACCTCAAGGAAGTGTGCAGACTAGACAAGTCAACCTCAAGGAAGTGTGCAGACGTGACAAGGTGCACCCAAGAAGGTGTGCAGACTTGAACAAGTCACCTCAAGAATGTGCAGACGTGACAAGGTTTGGGGGTTTTGAAGCGTTGATTCCACTTGTTTCAAGTTCATGAGCTGAATCTGTCTGCAAGCTTGAGAATGTCAAGTTGGCAGGTATGACAACCATGTGCTTATTTGGGGTCATCTTTTCCCTATCGTTGTTGCTGGCACTCAACTAGTCATAAATGGCTATCTGAGATCTCAGTTAAATAACGCTATTATGGTTACTTCCTTTCCGAAATGGCCGATCGTTTTTGCTGATGCCAGTTTTAATTATAAACTCAGCTATACACAGTATCTTTTATGTTAAAATTGTAGAGCAATGAAAACGATGAATTGGCCACATGCAACGCAAAAGCATAGCCAACTACACAAAGTTTAGCTAGGTAGGCATGGTTGACGAGTGGCACGACCTAGCTAGCTATACTGCAATGATCGATAACAGAACACGTGTGACAATGGGATATCGCAAACAAATTTTATGAGACAGGTTTTTTGTGTCAAGCATCAAGCATTCGTGTTTCACAAGCCTGCTTTCATCTGCATCTGTCACGCTTTAACTCTGCAATGATTAATTGCAACAACTTTCGTTCTGTTCGAACGAAGGAATTCAAGCAAGCACACTGCTCATGATGAAAGTGAATGGTCGGATATGCAAATTACTTCACTGTGTGTTCCGTTCGTTCGTTTCCTTCGTGGGTGAGTTTTACGTCCTATTGGCCTGCTACCCTTAAGGACACGGTCACTTGCATGACGTAAGTCTCGTCTCTGTGGCAACTGTTATCGTAGCCAGTAGTGATGCGAGTTGCGTGTGGGGCGTCGTGTTTCTCTCTCCGAGCTCGTTGTTTCCTCTTGAACATTCAGTAATCAACTTTGGTCTTGTCGGCCGACGATGGGCGTCAGTGTATTTCCGCCTTCTTTCTCCAAATTAAAGGCTATTCTTAGGCCCCCAAGGCGACCTGGTGCCGCATGAGACGCCTCAAGGGGGTAGCAGGAAACGAAAGTTGCTGGAGCGCCGCGCTAGACCCCTCATATTCGCAGACTGCGGTCGAGAGGTGCGCAAATTTATCAGCCCAACCCCATAAAGCGTAGAGTGCGCCCAGTTCTGCCCCAGACCTCAGAACAGGGTTACCCAGGCCACGGTAATCGCAGGTCTGGCTGCGCTTCCTACCCGATCGCCACCCCCGACCCCCCCCCACCACCGCACCCCCCCCACCACCCAGCCACAACTCCAAGAGCGATCCCCCCCGGGCGACACATGCTAGACCCGCCGTCACCCATATCGGCTGGAAGGGTGGCTGCGCCGCCTTACACTGACCTCTCACACGGTGTCCCTTCAAAGGAGATCTGCCACCTCTCCTTGGCGTCCGCTGCTATGCCAGCACTCGCAGCAAACGTAGTGATGTTCTTGCGTGAGGCTGCTATTATCTGTATGTAAGGCAGTCGCATACACTGTCTCCGAACACTGGCTAAACATTGTCCATCTCTCCCACGTCTGAGGGCCGCCTAAGCGGAAATAAGAGACGGGCAGGTGCAATCATGCGATGGACCAAAGCATGCGTCTGAAGTGCAAAGCTTCACGAACTTGCCTTCCTGCGTCCACAGGATGCGTCATCACTCCTCCCTGCTCATGCTTACAACCACACAATCCATGCTGGTGCTGAGGGTGGTATGACGTCTGCAATGCCGGCGGTGGGTGGACGTAGAGCAACAATAGCGACACCACTAGTGGCGGATTGGTTAACGGCAACACACAAACGGCCTTCGGAGCAGTGCGCAACGAAAAAAAAAACCCCTCTCAGTGCCACGCATGTGGACGCGGCCAATCAGATCAAGGCATGGAGGCGGGAGACCGTGGCGGACTGTCATGCCTGTAAGGTGGACAAGAGGCCACCACACAAATGGCGTCAGAAAAATGAACTTCAGTGCACAAAGTCAGATACAAAAGATGTGGTGGTGTGTGTGTGTGTGTGTGTGTGTGTGTGAGTGTGTGTGTGAGTTGTGTGGGTGTATTGGTGTGTGTGTGTGTTTGTGTGAGTTGTGAGTTGATGTGTGTTGTGTGTGTGTTGTGTGTGTTGTTGTGGTGTGTGATGTGGGTGTATGTGTGTGTGAGTGTGTTGTGTGTGTGTGTGGATATTATGTGTGTAGTGTGTTGTGTGTGTGTGTGTGCGCGTGTGTGTGTGTGTGTGTGTGTGTGTAACTACGTGTGCTGGCTAGTCACAACAGCTCAGCTTGTGATGCCATGAAACCCTTTGAGTCCTCCTGAATATAGAACTGCTCCCACTTCAGACATCTTGGAGGAAAAACAAGCTAAAAGTTACAGACGTTCCCGAAACAAATTGTACAATCACGGCCTTGCCAGTTTCCTTGGGACCAACACAAAAAACAGATTCAGTACCAACCTCGACACGAACGAAGATTAAAGTTTGAAGAATAAAAAAAGGAACTCTTTCGAACTTGTTTCACGCCTTATAAATTAACCGCACGCACCAAAAACGTATAACTTCCTCAACTGGTTACACAGGAACTATGCAAAACATATTTACTCTCCCAGCTGCATGAGTCTGTAGCCTGTTTTACTAATGCGCACAAATGTGCAGCTAGCAGTAAGAACCGCGTGCATTCTAAGGTACAATTGCTGATGTTGATTCTCGGTTTTGACGCCAATGGGAATCTGCGCGCGATGGGCCCCACGGAGCACTTGAGGTAGACAGACAAATGCCGAGGGGCAGTGAAGGCGAGATGACGTTGTAAACTTAAACACTAGAGGACAAACGGAGCGAGCCATCAATAGGAGACAAAAGATGTGCTCAGAGATCTGCAAGAGGAGGTGTGGAAAGTGAAGATCTGTTGTAAATGAAAACGTCTGACTATTTTTGGTCGTAACACCCTCCCCGTGGGCAATTATGGAGCACACGTGAAGGAGAGAGGAACAAGGCAGACGGAAACAGAGAAAAAGCACTCTCCGTTCTGGTTGATGTGACGGTGGATAACTGCCGCATGGGCATTGAAACGTCAGGAGGTTCGCCGTGGATAAGGAACGGCATATGAAAAGGGCGCAGCCCGACCCTCGTCTTCCCCCGCGCCTTATCCTTGCACCTGGGCTTCATCAGGTACCCCTTTTTACTGCTGGGTGACGGAACGGATTTTTTTTATTCCAAAAACAAACCTCCCACCTCCCTCCCCCCCTCCAAAAAAAAAAAAAAAAAAAAAGAAAGAGAAAATCCGACCCATGAAAGGTTGAAAACCCTGACCATCAACTCCGGAAGAAAGACGATTACCCGCTCCGACTACGGGCCCCCTCAATCAGCAAGCGCAAAATAATTAACCAGAGATCGAAGATAAGGCCTGATACCCTGAGGCGTGGTAGTGAAGATCCATTATAGACGATGTCAACGTTTAGATCATAGATCGGCCTTTCCTCTGGTCTATAGAGATAGGAGAAAAAGGGACGAGACAAAACAAAACAAAGAAAATCCATTTCACTTCTGTTTCTGGCGTGTGGGATGAAGATGTGGGGGTGTTCTTCAGGAAAGAACATCAGAGAGAGAGAGGAAGTGGGGTGGGTAGGGAGAGGGGGAAGACTTGCCTGTGCGATGGAAGCAAGGATGGTGACTGGAAGGGCAATGTAGGATGTCCTGTGGTATAGTTGTGTGCAATAGTAAAGGCAGAAGTAGTAAAGACAGAAAAAGAGGTGTGGCGACAGTATCATAAGCTTATGATTAAGGAAGACAGGCTCAATGGTGTCAAGAGTCGGCCGAAAGTTCTCCGACATTTAGGCAAATTAAGGGTAGTTGCGAAGTGAGTAGCAAGTTCCTTGGGTCTTCAAGTGTGCAAAAATCAGGCAATCACCAGAGGGGAATACCCCGAGTCGCATCACTGAAGGTAGGGCATATAAACCTGGAATTGTTTCCGCATGTTTCCGCGGGATAGTGACAAGGAGTTTGGCGACCTGCCTTCCTGGGTAAGGAAGTGTCCAGTCCTAAAACACCACCTGGCTGGCTATTCACGTGTTCTCCAGTGGGCCTAAGGGAAGGCGATCGTGTCAGGTTGACCGTCACGGGTAGGTGACCGTCAGCCTGCAGGCAGAGTACTAAGCGACCATCAGTTTGTCCCTGTTCGAGGAATGAACTGGAAGAGCTTCGCCTATAGATGATTCGCACCCTTGGGTTATCTATAGAGGTAGAAATACTTGAGCATCAGTCATGGCTGGTAGAGAATCCAGCGGTTAGTACAATGGGTAGCTTTGGAAAATCGAACATGAGTTTGAATAGGAGGGATATGCATTAACCACTGGTGTCCCATTCTTTGTTGCGCTGCAGCTGTGGTGATGTGTGTGTGTGTGTAGGGCAGTCAGCACATGTGGATTCCATTGGCGAAATAAAAATAACTGGGGGATTTATTGTTTTTACAAAATCGGTGATGTGGTTGTGCAAGTGATTCCATTGTTACGCCAGTTAAACTCGGGTGTCTCTCTTGTTGAAATGCGCTACATACAAGGTGCTTGGAAAACCAGAAGGTTGACTCACTTAGAGGGAAAGTGAACTCGCCCGTCATCTCAGAATGGCTCAAGAAAACTAACAGCGTGAAGCAGAGGTTAGCTGTGCGCCTCGTTGTCTCCTGGGTGGGACGTAAGACAGTGGAGGTTGCTGTAGCCTCGAGCCGACGACGAGAAGAAGTGTCTCCCCCGTGTGGGGACGTCGAGAGCAAGACGTGACTACTGCCTGTTGAGCCTAACAGGGAGGTCCTGCCCAGACAGACGGTGGGGTGGTATTTGCAGCCAGAGAAGGAGCCTGTTGGGAAGGCCGACAGGAAGCCGCAATCCCGTGGAGAGGCGAAGTACAGGTGAAGTCTCGGGAGACTCTCGGATCGGTGTGAGGGTGGCAACTCAAGCTACGTTCCAGTGGGTCCCCCAACTGGGATTTTAGGCCCAATACGTGAGGACACAAACGGTGTGGGCAGCTTCAGCTCGTAGTCGCACAGTGGGATAGAGAGAAAACTGACGTCAACAAAGATGTGCTTGGCAAGTATATAGGCACGCTTTAATTTGCTCTTAAGGAGTTGGCAACCGGATTAGTGGAAATATTGTCATTCCTGGCTAAGTAAGAAAACTGCAAGAACAGAGGCGATGCGATTTTATGAAATTGTCTAGTATGCTGTTTAACATTGTTGTATGATAACCGATAGTTTGTTTGTGTAGTGACATGGTTGGGGGCTCGGAGTCAATTTAAATAAAGTTGACTTATTTTCATATGAAAAGTATTGGTTTCCCGTCACCTTTGTGCGGAGCCCGATGTGAGTGACAGAATGCGTGTGCCATGCCGAGAGGCATTATGGTTGTAAAGCGTAAATACTTCCAGTCTATAACCCCTGCACCCTGAATAGAAAGTCATATTTTAATAACGATGGGGAGCATCGAGCGACCCGTCCACAAATTGGGGGCTTCGTACCGGGATGAAAGGGATCCTATCTTGATGTATGAGGTCCTATGGGTAAGTGATTTACGTATCTGGATTTGTTCAAATTACAAGGGATTTTGAAAATTGTTGTAATTGTGGAAACCTAGATTTTTTTTTCTTACAGGAAAAGACTTAGTCATGAGTTGATTGTTTCGATTTTTTTTCATGATGGGCCTTGTTATTTGAATTGCTTGATTTGGTTGCTCTTGAGTTTGATTGTGTGTAGCACAACTATTTGATCGCTTATTTACAAGTGATCGTGTGGATATCTCGCTTGTTACTGTGGTTGTAATAACAAGCTGATCAGAGGGTTAGATACTTCAGAATGTCGACTGAAGAGGGTGCTGAGACAAGGGTTTCGCTTAAAAGATGGACCTCCTAGAAGAAGGAAAGCTTTAGGAACTAAAGGTCCGAGCTGAATCATATGTAATGGAAACGGGGCTCCGTGTAATCGTATGCCCAGAAAATTACAAAGAGAACGGGAAAAAGAACAGAGAGAAAAGAAAAAAGTGAAAAACGAGGAGAGAGAAAGAGACGGGAAAAAGAGAGAGAGAACAGAGAACGGGAACAAGAGGAGAGAGAAAGAGAACGGAAAAAGAGGAGAGAGAAAGAGAACGTGAAAAATAGAGAGAGAACGGGAAAAGGAGAGAGAGAATAGGGAACGTGAAAAAGAAGAGAGAGAAAGAAGAACGGGAAAAATGCGGAGAGAGAAAGAAACGGGAAAAAGAGGAGAGCGAACGGGAAAAGGAGGAAAAGAGACAGGGAACGGAAAAAGAGGAGAGAGAAAAAGAACTGGGAAAAAGAGAGAGAGAAAGGGAACGGGAAAGAAGGAGAGAGAGAACGAAAAGGGAAAGAGAAGAGAGAGAAAGAGAACGAGGAAAGAGAGAGAGAAAGGGAGAAGGAGAAAGAGAGGAAAGAGAAAGAGAAAGATATATGCAGTTTTGAGTTAGAAAAATTCAAATTGGATAAAGAACGGGACGTGGACGCAAAACCCACAAGATGAACTTTGCACCACATTGTCAGGTCCCTTGATCAATATGGCCAAGGCTCGAAGATAATCCGGACCATTTAGAGGATTTCATTTCGCAATTTTGAAGGATTGCCAAAGATTCAGGCTTACCCGAAGAACGGTGGTCCCACAAATTGTCGCGCTGCTGACACCCAAAGCAAGGGATGCTTTTTCTGCTTACCACCGGGAAAAACACCAGATTTATGAGTCGGTGCGCGAAAGCTATGGTTTCAGAGGTATCAAGTAACCGCCGATAGATATTAGGAAAATGTTCAGAAGAAACCGTTCGTAAATCAGGTGAGACCACGTACAGTTTCTTTATCGGCTTAGGGCTCTCTTATGACAAATGGATAAGGTTTAGGAACAGTCGAACAAACTTTTGACTCCTTAAGGGAGGAAGATCGTTAAGGAGCAAATTCACTCCACTTTCGGAAGGATCCTCACAGTATTCTTGGCAGAAAAGAGAAATTAGAGTTAGAGAGATAGTGAAAGTTGCAGACAGGTATGAAACTGCCCCTGATCAGCGTAATTGAGAAGGGATCGAACCAGTCCGACCCGTTAAATGCCAGACCCACACCGTCAGGGAGAGATTCGCCGACTCCCTACAAACAGGAGTGCGAGACCGCCGGTAAAGCTGATTCTAAAGACCCGTGGCAACAGTGGGACTCAAGAGAATGTAAGAGTGAAACGCACATGTTTTAAAATGAGGGCGAGAGTGGTCCAATCGCCAAGGAATGTTGCTGCCTGCGAATACATTCCGTTGTTTGCCGTTGATACAATTCCAACAGGAAGGCAGGGATGCCAACCACCAACTACTAGGGCATAAGTATACGGGAATGCTGGGCCCTTTTGTTAGATACAGGACTGACACTCGCGCAATTGGTATTAGACCCGTGTTTTGTTGCGAGCGACAGACTATACATGGGGAAAACCATCTGCGAGCGATAAGCAGATGGAAGAATTACTCGTCTACCTTGGCGCCGGTACAAGTATAGTCAGGATTGTCAGGAGTACTCTCACTGCAGCAGTGCAAAACAATCTTCCCCTATCCAGCTTTGTGTTATGGGGTAGGTTATCACACCCGAAGCCAAGCCAGGCAGCCAGTCAAGTTGGGGAAAGGCAAGGGCCAGTGACGGAGGAAGTAAAACAGAACCAGGTGGAGTGCACAGGCGCCGCTAGCAGTGGAGCTAAGTGATAGGCCATGAAGGAGGCCATGTGGTGTGGCAGTGGACCATGAAAATGGTCGTCGAGCGGAGCGTGGCCATGAAGTGGCCGTGTGGTGGAGCAGTGACCATGCAATAGGTCATAGTAGCGTGCCGAGGCCATAGGAGGTGGCCGAGAGGCAATGTGCGCCGTAGGCCAATGGTGGCCATAGTGGTGGATCAAAAAGTTTGTTTGGCGTTGCCGAGTAGTCAGAAATGTAGGAGCCACGGTGGCGTACCTCAGGGTCCGGGGACCAACTGACACAGCGAAACCTGGAACCAACCAGCAGCTGGTTGGGACCAGGGAGGCCATAATAATCACGGCCAGAAGGGCAAGGATACCAGCTAACGTATGAAATGCCAGAATATCAGCTCACAATGGAGCAGACGAGCAGTGTCGGAAAAAGGAGACCAAAAAATAAGGCTCACCAAGTAGTGGCATAGGCCCAAGATAGGGATTCGAACCAGGAATTTCCACAGAGAGAATGAAAACGTTTCGTATAAGATGAGCAAGGGAATCATCTCTTAACATTTTGAAAGGGGAGATGATCGTCGTCCGCAGTGAATGGGGTGCGACAGCCCTGTTCACAGTGATCTTCGAACAACAGACACCTGAGGCAAATGGAATGCAAAGGGACTGAATGTCACGGAGATTTTTGCCGAACAGGCTGCAGAGGGTCGCGCAGATTTTCACGCTCTCCTTTAAGGACAAAATGTGTAAAGGTGCGCTGAACTTGCTCTGTAAGAGCCTGGAATGCTCAAACTATCTGCCACCAGGTACTATTGGCGAGCCACAAACGCGGTCAATCATTGATAGGGGCAGAGTATAGGTCAAGGTCGGAGTAATTACCTCCAGGGCGTTGCTGTTGTAGGTTGAACAGCAGAAGTAAGAACAAATGGTAGGAGCAATGCCTACGGGCTGCTGTGTGGTGTGTTGTGAGCAGTCATCTTTACGGCATCTACCGTTAATATAATGTAGCTGGCTGGTTGTGTTATTTTGAATTGCGTCCCCCATCGTGGTGTGGTTGAGTCTTTGTTCATATTGTATTTTTACCATTTTGATTGATGGTTATCATTTTGAGTTGCCTGTGTGTCATTGCCATTATGATTGAGAAGCATGCCACGTGTTATGAGTTTTCATTTTCTGGTTCATATCTAATGGCTAAGGTTGTTTTAGTCACAGCTCGTAAAGTGTGTAAAATGTTATAAGTAGTGACATCAGGATAAATGTAAGATTGCATATTGTGGCGGACGTGTGAGCAGATTGTGAGCCACAACGCCTGAATATGAATCTTGTCTTTGTAACTGTGCCACACCCTGAATTGATTTCGATGTTTAGTAGGCTGGGCCATCACCCTGAATTTGAATCTGTGTTAATCCAGTTGTGCTATATTAGAAGTGAATGGCATGATTAATTAAAATGTTTGGACCATGTTGATTAGCTAATGCCATGGGAGAGAGTTTTCTTGATTATATGTGGGCCAGTTTAGAGTTAAAGTTGTTGCAACAGTGTTATGACTGACCAAAGAGTTAATGTTTGGATTATCTATTGATCTATTGGCTAAATTGGTATCCTTATTCATGATAGAGATGTTGAAGGAATGATTCTTGAAGCAAGGGTAGTACTGATATAATATCGACCCATGCAACGAGTTTGTTTTTAATCCAGTTGGAGAACATTCGTCCTGGAGGAAATGTTGATTTTGAAACAACATTCTTAGGTACTGGGGGTGTCATGAGTCGGCCCAAATGTTCTCGAGTCATTTAGGCAAATTAAGGTATTTGCTGTTGTTGTTTGAGAGCATGTTCCTTGGTCTTCAAGGTTCGAATTCAGGCAACACCAAGGGGAATACCCCAGTCGCAAACTGACGGAGGGAGAGTTACAGGGAATTGGTTTAGCATGTCCGAGGGATAGTGACAAGGAGGTTTGGTGGCGACCTGCCGGTCCTGGGTAGAGGAGTGTCAGTCCGCCCACAGCTGGCTATTCACTACTCTGGGTTCTCCAGTGTGCCTGAGAAGGGAAGGCGATCGTGTCCCAGTGACCTCAACGAAGTGACCTCAGCCTGCAGGCAGAGTACAGCGACCAACCAGTCGTCCCAGTCTTAGAATGAATGGAAAGGCTTCGGCTATTGAGTGATTCGCAGCCTTGTTTATCTATAGAGTAGTAAATACTTGAAGCATCAGTCATGCTGGGTAGAAAGTCCCTTGCTGTTAGTACAATGTGAGGCATTGGAAAATCGAACAAAGAGTCTCCTTGAATAGAGGTTATGCAATATAACCCTCACTGTTGCTCCAAGTCTTTGTTGGCGCTAGCAGCTTTGGTGTGGGTTGTGTAGGTGACTTGTTATTCCATAGACGAAATAAAAATAAATGGGGGTTTTTATTGGTACACAATCGTATGATGTGGTTGTGCCAGTGATTCCATTGGTTGAGCCAGTTAAACTCGGGATCTCATCTGTTTGAGAAGGATATAAGGTGCTTGGAAAAACCAACAGTGTGTGACTCACTTAAGGCGAAAGTGAACTCGCCCGTCTTGCTGAGGGCTCAAGAAAATACAGCGTGAAGCAGAGGTTAGCTGTCGCCTCGTTGTCTCCTGGGTGGGGACGTAAGACAGTGGAGGTTGCTGTAGCCTCGGAGCCGACGACGAGAAGAAGTGTCTCCCGTGTGGGGACGGTCGACAGCAAGACGTGTCAGCCTGTTGCAGCCTAGACAGGGAGCTGCCAGACAACAGTGGGGTGTTTGCAGCCAGAGAAGACCTGTGGGAGAGGCCGACAGGAGCCCTTTCCGTGGAGAGGGTGAAGTACGGTGAAGTCCGGGAGACTCGGTGTGAGGGTGCAACTCAAGCTACGTTGCCAGTGTCCCCCAACTGGGATTTGGCCAATCGGGAGGACACAACGGTGTGGCAGCTTCAGCTCGTAGTCGCACAGTGGGATGAGAGAAACTGACGGTCAACCAAAGAATGCTGGCAAATTATGGACGCTTTATTTGCTCTTAAGGTGTGCAAACGGATTAGTGGAATATTGTCTTTCCTGGCTAAGTAAGAATAACTGAAGAACAGGGGATGCGATTTATGAAATTGTCTGTATGCTGTTTACATTGTTGTATGATACAGATAGTTGTGTTGTGTAGTGACGGGTGGGGGCTCGGAGTCAAGTTAAATAAAGTTGATTATTTTCTATGAAATGTTATTGGTTTCCCGTCACCTTTGTGCGGGCCCGATGTGAGTGACAGAATGCGTGTGCCTATGCGAGAGTGCATTTTGGTTGTGAAAGCGTAAATACTTCTGTCTATAACCCCCTGCATCCCTGAATATGAAAGTCATATTTTAATAACGAGGGGGAGCGTCGGAGACCCGTCACACAGTGCTTCCCCGCAAAGACTTTTATTTGTTTGTTTGTTGTTGCTTTTTTTGTGTGGAGAAAATGATAAACGCGAGACGGGAAACGAATTTAAACTTTGTTATACTAAGCCCCAACTTTATAGACAGTACCGATAAATAAATGGATGACACATTTGAGTTAGATCTATTCATCATTTTTCCAGATACTTTTCCTATGGTCAAAAAACGATAAATTTTGAATGAAATTATGAAATTAAGTAAAGTCGTTTGACTCTCGATTTCGCCTGACAGTTTTTCATTTTGCTGTTCAGATTCTTACTCGAGATGGCAAGAAACTGCCATTTCTTCACTGCTGTACAACGCCAGCAATGATGAAGCTGTCTGTGCGGACATACTGTCATATGGAAACCATTCTCCCACCCCATCAGACATGTTTCCTAATGACACTTGTCGTGACAGTGAGCAGGCTGGCACAACTTGTAACGCAGAAGCACAAGCAGCGACAGTCCTTCTTGGTGAACAACAAGACTTGAACAAACCATTCAGTGTGGAAGCGTGTGAGACAGAGAGGGGGCTTACGGGAAAACGTGGATATGAGTCGGGACATATTCTGAGGGTACGTAGCATCAAGATTGTGAACCAGGTGTATCACAGCAAACTACTCAGCCCTGAACCATAGGCTTGGAAATCCTGGCATGTCTTGAAGAGAGGACAAAGAGACTGGACAGTCTTCTTCGTGTGTTCAGGGAGAAGCGGCAGGCCAACATTGACTCAGGAGATACTGTTGAAAAAGGGAATCCTTCTTCGGATATATCGTGACTGCTAAAGATTGTGGCGTAAAATACCGTGTTCGTAAAGATATCACCATTGCTGACATTCTGTCCAACATACTCCTGTGATGTGGTTTCCTTATCATGATGATCTTTTGTGCAATAGTCGGCTCATTATTTTCTCACTGTATTCATTTCGAAATTTTAATTGCACGGTCCCACTCCCTCCAACCCCACTTTGTGTACGGGCTAAACGAGATTAATCACAATAAACCATTCTCATCCGCATTCGCATTCTCTCTCTCTCTCTCTCTCTCATTTTGCTGTTGGTGTTGCTATTCATGTTGTCATGATGATAGTCGTGACGATATTTATTCGTCTCCACCCCCACTCACCTTCCTTCTTCCCCTTTCTTTGGTCATCTGGATATCTCTTGTAAAGGCATGCACGTGCGTTTTTGGGTTTTAGTATGTATTTTATTGGTCGGTGCGCGGTGTGTGTGTGTGTGTGTGTGTGTGTGTGTGTGAGTGCATTTGCGCGGACGTATGTGTGTACGTGTGAATGTATTTTCTCATCAGAGAACGAGACCCCCCTTTTTTCCCCTGTCTAGATATTTGCCTATTTCTGTTAATGCTCTCTCTCTCTCTCTCTCTCTCTCTCTCTGAGTGAGTTCATGTTCATGTTCGAGGCAGTCGCACTTTGTTGAGTGTCTGCAATTAACTGCTAATTATTCGAGTTTCATTACATTTCAAGTAGTAGTAGTGTAGGGACGTAATCAATACATAGGCCGTCAAGCCTTTCAATGTCCCCTCGTGTTATTATACTTTTATGACAGGGTTGAAAATGCATGCAATATAAATTTTCCTTCTTATTCATCAAAGCTTCTAAACTGTACTTTAAATTTCAAGTCTTCATCCAGCAAATTCTTAAAAACATTAGTATTTTTAGCAAATTTAAGTGCAGTTGGCAAACGGTTCCAGTTAGCAATAACTCTGTTACTGAACTTGAATCTCCCATATTAGTATGAAACTGCTTAACAAATATTTTGCCTTCCGAATTTCTTGTTCTATCTGTTTTAACAGCCTCAAAAAATAGTCCACTGTATGTCCGTTTGCTGGTGAAATATTTTGAACACTTCAATCAAATCCCCTCTAATACGTCTACCTTTTAAAGAGTGCAAATTTAAGTAATTTAATCTATCTGTATAAGACATGTTTGTACATTCTTGCAAGATTTTAGTAGCTCTTCTCTGTACTCTTTCGATTGCTATTGACTGTCTTTTCAAGTGTGGGTACCAGATTATATTGCCATATTCAAGATGCGGTCTAACCATAGCTTTATATAACTTTAAAAACGTTTCTTTATTTAGGCAAATAAAGTTCTTTTTATTAATCCAATCATTTGGTTTGCTTTATTTATACACTTTTGAATGTGAGTATCAAAAAGTTTCCGAAATTTGCAAGATTAGTGCTTTTGGTACCATCCATCATGCCTGCAAGTTTCATGGAGTTTCGTTCTCGCTGTGGTGTGTTTTACTTGAATGTTTTGGCTCGGACATTGAAGAGACTCAACCACTGTGTGTCAAAGGTCACGGGAATACGACGTCTTCCCGTGGCTTTGACATGCACAGCAGAGGACAACACAACATTCGCACGGACTATGCATCGCTGTATTTCTCGTTCTGCTGGTTTTCTCGCGACGCTCTACCCCGTGCGGAGGCAAGATTCGGATGTGTGACAGCTTCTTTTGTGATTGTTTTTCTTGCCCGTTTCTTGCTGCAGTGCATGGACGTGGAAGCAAACCCAGGACCTACACATTCGGATCTCTCATTCAAATGGAAGAACATATAACTCGATTAAACGACGCCGTGAATGTCTTGACAAAGAAATGTGCTTTCCTTGAAAGCAGATATGAACAAGTCGTAGACTGGATGGATTACTTCGATGGAGTACGTCAGAATGTGGACGATGACATAGATAAGCTCGAAGCATTTTCCAGACAAAACAATGTGAAATTTTTCAACGTCTACGAGGAAGAAATAAAACTTATTCTGACTGCGCCAGGAAGGTTGTTCAGCTTCTGAACAGGTTTTCCCCCTGCAAGACTTGGTCCTTGGAGGACGTTGAACGGGCCCATCGTGTCGGACGGAAAAGAGAACATTCTGCCTACCCCCGTCCCCTCATTGCGAAATTACACAGGTGGAGTGATAAACTGTCAGTTCTAAGTGAAAAGGACAGCAGAAAGGACTTGGCTGATACGCTGAACATTCGTGTGGGTGGCGATCTCACGAACAGACAGCAGAATGTCATCAGACGTGAGAAGGAAGAAGGTCGACGTGCCTTCTTTCGCAACGGACGCCTGCATATTGACGACAACAGAAGAGAGCAGCGCCATGGATACCGTGCTGGCAGACAACGTTCTCCGCAAAGCCATCACGTTGAAATTAAAAACCACTCGCGGCAATCTGTCAGCCCACCTCCTCCCATCTGATATGGAATCCTTTCCTGCCCTCAGACGTCCACATGCCTCAGCTCAGCAGAACAACGGATCCTCTTGCGCTGCGCTTTGTCCGACATCCCGCTCCGCGCCCTGCCCTCCCTCTTCAGCCCAACGCCACGTCCTCAGAGAGCGCCGTGAACCAAGGCCAGTGTTCGCCAGACAGCTTCACCAAGTCCTGCTCCTTCCGCTTCTGGTGACGGTGCTGCTGTTCCACAGGACCTGGACCTTGCCAGCCAGGAGACCCTCGCACCTGATCCAGTGGACAGTGTGAGTGATAAACTCGCTGATAAACCTTCCGTCTACCAGAGAACTGTCACCTCATTCTCCCGCACCACCACGGCTTCCAGTGTGATCAGCGCTCCTCCACGCTCAGTGCATGTTTGCAAAACAGTGTATACACTCATGCTGGTCCACCTGCCCATACTGTGCCTGTGACAACGGACAAATTGAATGGTTTCTTGTCCAGTGGAATTGTTTCTGCCGACCATTCCTCCGTTCTAGACCCTGTGGATACCTGGAACTCCGACGATGTTGAAAGTCAGTCTTTTTCTCAGCCCTTGTTACAGCCCCAGCAGTCTCCTTTAGTTAGTGACCAGTCCCCTACCTGTTCTTACTTCATTCCTCAAGTTTCATTTGAAACGAAACCCCAGTCAAATCACCATGCCACCCACCTCAACCCGAAGCAGAGCCAAATGTCGCCAAACACACTGACAGACACATTCACTACCACTCCTCGTACAGCCCTGCCCCTCTAGTAGCTAGGAATTCGGCCCTGCCTGTGTTTCAAATCACCCCACGGCTCAACAATCTGGCATTTTAAAAGATGCCAAAACATTACGGTTCTTAACTTACAATGTGGAAGGTATGTCAACAGTGTATGATCATGAGGTTCGCTCTTTCGTGTCTGTTTATGATTTCATTCTTTTCGTTGAAACTTTTTCAGTTTCCTTCCCAAGTCACTTGTTTCCTTATCATGATGTATATATTTCTCCTGGTATTCAAGTTTCTGATTCGTTACCGCTAGACTGTCCGGTGGAATTGCACTTCTTGTAAAGAAAAAGCTGACTAGATTTATTACACATGTCACAATTGAATATGACAACTGCTTGGTTCTCAAGATATCGAAACTACTAACGGGTTTTTATTCTGACTGTTTCTTGATTGGTTTGTATATCCCACCTTCAAATAGTGTTTATTATGCTGAAACTGAAATTGATAATGGTTATGTTTTTTGGATAACTGTATCGCTGATTTATTTGAAGAATATGGTGAACTACCTCTCATTGTTTTTGGAGATTTGAATGCCAGAACAGGCAATGGTAATGTTTCTGAATTTTCCATAGACGACTTTATTGGTGAAAATACAGAGGATTCAAAGCTGTGTACAAGATTTCGTAGGGAGTCAAAGGATGGTGTTACAAATGAATTTGGTAAATATTTACTTCAAATATGTGATCAATATAACCTGATTATCATGAACGGACTTGTTTTGGGTGATGAGGGGGAAACTTCACTTACATTGCCTATAATGGATGTAGTGTTATTGATTACTTTATTGTATCTGAATGTATGTTTCATGCGGGTTCATATTTAAACGTTATTCCCAGAACTGACTCAAAAACATATGCCTGTAGAGATGTTTCTTGAAGTACCTAAGGCCATTGAACTGAAACCCACCTCGACCCATTCTACGACAAGTAAAGTTATTAAGTTTGTGTGGAATAATGAAAAGAAAAATGATTATTGTGCAATGTTTAATGATAATGATGTTAAGAAACTAATTCAAGATGCTAGTAATTTAATAGATCTTGATATTGATGCCTCATTAGCCTCATTCATTGGTGGTCTCAAGGTGGCTGGAAAAAGTATGTTAAAGACATTTAGGGTAGATAGTTTCAGACAAAAGCCATGGTTTGACAGAGTATGTGCAGAAAAAAAGACGTGAAGTACGTAAAGCTTTACGAACATTTCGCAGAGTTTGCGACAGTATTGTAAAAAATGATGTTGACAATGATAGTAAAAAGCTACAAATGATATATTACAGATATATGTATGTGATTTCAAGGAGACAGTATAAAAATCTGCTTAGCGTTAAGAGATCCGAACATAAACACTCAATTCTAGATACCCTTGTGAATAGTAGTGGCGATCCTAAACGTTTTTGGGGAACTGTTAAATCTGTTCTTATATCTAAAGAATTAAAGCATAATTCGATCACTTCTGGTGAATGGTTTGATCATTTCAAGATGGTTTTTAATAGTGATCTATCTAACGATACTGATTTACCAGATTTTGAAGAAACTTTTCAAACTAACTTGCCTGTAGACACAAACTTGGACTGTGCTCCACTAGACAGAGCGATAGAGCAATGGGAAATTGAGGATGCTATAAAAGCTTTGAAATATAAAAAAGCATCTGGTCCCGATGGATTAAGTGGTGAATTTTATAAAAACTCATCTCAAGAAGTCATTCTATTTTTAATTCAATACTTCAATAAACTGTTTGATTCTGGTAGTTTTCCTAAAAGTTGGTCTCAGTCTATCATTCTGCCTGTGTATAAAAAGGGTAATCTGATTGTCCTGACAATTTACAGGGTATTACCTTGCTAGATATTGGAGGCAAGTTGTACAGTTATATCCTTAATAAAAGACTTACTGAATGGGTCGAAGATAATGATTTAATTGATTCATCTCAAGCTGGTTTTAGACGAAATCGTAGTACAATTGATCACATTTTTACCCTTCTGGCACTAATTCAAAAGCAGTTACTCAATCGGAGCAAGCTATACGTTGCCTTTATTGATTTCAAAAAGGCCTTTGACTTTGTTAACAGCAGTACCTTTGGATGATATTAAAGAAGAAAGGAATCAGAGGTAAAATGTACAAAGCTGTCAAAGCCATGTATGAAACTGTCAAAGCTAGTGTAAAAGTGAACAACCAGTGCACTGAACCATTCTTCTGTCCTCGTGGCCTGAGACAAGGAGACAACTGGAGTCCAGTTTTATTCTCGCTATTTATTAATGAACTTGCAATTGATGTAACCCGTAATGGTAAACACAGTGTAAAGCTATCCCCAGATTTAATGGAAATTTTGATACTACTTTTTGCTGATGATGTTCTGTTACATCTTTCTCGGTTATTGGTCTGCAACGACAGCTGAATATTTTGAGGATGCCTCGCATAGAATGAATTTATCAGTTAATTTAGATAAAACTAAAGTGGTCGTCTTTCGCAAAGGCGGTTACATTGCAGCAAGAGAAAAATGGTTCTTTGGTAGCAATAAGCTAGAAGTGGTCAATCAGTATAAATACCTTGGTATAATTTTTTCTCCTTCCCTCTCTTTCTCCTACGCTATGGAAGATAGAGCTGCGAAAGCAAAGAGAGGAGTTGTATGTATCTTAAAACTGTTGTGGTCCCTCGGTGAAAAGCATCCAAAAGTGTTTCTTTAAATTATTTGATTGTCAAATCCTACCAATGCTAACTTACGGCTCTGAAGTTTGGGGATTGATAGCAAATCAGAATTTGATTGAAAAAGTACACCTCTTTGCGTTGAAAAGATTGTTAAATGTTAGCGTTAAGACACCTAATGTCCTGGTCTATGGTGAATGTGGTAGATATCCTCTTTATGTTCATACTTATACAAGATGTGTTAAATATTGGTTGAAACTTTTGAGAATGTGTGATGAGCGACTGCCTTTAAAATCTTATAAAATGCTGTTAGCTCTTCACTATAACAATCAGAACAATTGGGTTTCTGCCGTATGCTTTACTTTATACAAATATGGATTCGGACATGTATGGGAACACCAAGGTGTTCAAAATATTCATCTTTTTCTCAGAGAATTCAAACAAAGACTAATCGATTGTTTCATTCAAGGATGGAGGCTCAGTTGAGAGATAAAAGTCGGTATACATTTTATGCTTCTTTCAAACTATCGTTTGGTACATCTCAATACTTATTCGACCTAAAACAGTGTGTACTGAAAAAGACCTTAATCAGATTTAGATTAGGTGTTTCAGCATTACGAACGCATCGGTACCGATACTCTAATAATGTCTCCCCTAACTGTCCATTTTGTGAGAGTGTCCCAGAAAGTGAACTCCATTTTATATGCGTCTGTCCCAAATACTCAAATGTTTGAGAAAAATACATTCCCTGTAAGTATTACAATTACCCTTCTTCTTTCAGGTTATCGTTACTGATGTGTGACACTAAATGTATGTGCAGACTGGCTGCATATCTAACTGATGCATTTAAAATCCGTAATCTTGCTATTTCGTCTGCAGGTTAGTATGGATGTTAATCATATTCATTTGCAATGTAGTATCCTGACATGTTTTCCCTTTGTACCCCTCCCCTTGACATGGGCAGAAGGCCTGGCTCATTAAACTTTTTGTCATTGTCATTGTCTCTCTCTCTCTCTCTCTCTCTCTCTCTCTCTCTCTCTCTCTCTCTCTCTCTTCTCTCTCTCCTTGCCTCATGACCCCCCTCCTACAAATCCCCTCATCCCTAACTTATCATCTTCCCCCACCCGTGTGTGTGTGTGTGTGTGTGTGTGTGTGTGTGTGTGTGTGTGTGCGTGAACAAAACCCCTAAATGGGTGACTGTCTTTACCATTCCATTGGAGATTGGGCGAGTGTAAAAATCTGGGTGGCCAACACAAACACCCATTTTTTTAGGATGGTGGTTTCGTTTCCGATTTCGGTTCTTAGTCGCCAGAAACAATAAAAAGATATTATCCATTTTGACGTTATACGTGCATTTTTGTGTTAAGTTATACACGCGCCTGTGTATAAATCCGTGTGTTCTGCTTGCTTTCCGGTCACGTGATTCCGTTCAGCCGCCACAGATCACCCATTTTGCTGCCATGGTAAGTAAACAAGTGCGTGTTCATAATTTGATGAATAATTTGTGCTAGTCACC
>JAFLJL010017355.1:27094-63771 GCA_018398815.1 Conus ventricosus | reverse complement strand
GATCCTTGAGTTTTTGAGAGAGATTAACATTTTTCATCTGATTTAAGATTTTACGAAAGATTAACGAAGTTTCTGGTGCGTTTCTAGACGATGTCATTTAAAGAGATGTGTGAAAGTTTTTTTTTTAATGACTGGTGAGTTGATTTTAACGTGGTGACAGCCCTGATGTGGCCCTTTGCGGTCGGCTGGGCTATAAGCAACATTATCCTATCCTATCTTTCACTGGGGCTCATGTCCGTTTTGAAAAGGAATAGTGTCCTTATTTGATACAGCTTTGTAGATTTTTTTTGGTCGTCTACTGTCTTAGTATAAGATTAAGTGTTCTTTTTATTAAGGTTTAGTGTCCTTTTCAATCGTTTGGTGTCGTGGTTTCATAGATTCTTGTCTTTTTGTTTTTTTCTTTCTTGTGACCAAGTCCTTTTTTCAAAAGATTTGTCTTCGGAAAGGTTTTACTTGTTCCTCAGTTTTTTTTTCTTAGTGATTGTTTCGCCTAGGATTTAGTGCCTTATCTGGTTTTGTGTGGGTGTGGTTATGTATAATAAAATGTAACGAGTTTTGTATTTTGTGGCAGGTCTTATCAGGAAGACGGCTGTCCAAGACTCGCTACCTGGCCACCATTAAAATCCATATGACTCCGCCATGCAGGATGAAGTACCAGTGCTACACAATTATAGTTGCATAAATGTTGTAGGACAGTTAACATTCTCATCGGAATCCAGAAAAAGGTCATAAGTACGCGTTTTCTGAAAGTTCAAAGAAAAAGACGAAACGAACGAAAAGATGTAAAAGGGGCATTTGTTTCAAGGGGTGGATTCAGATTTTGTTCCCACTAATGTAGCTGGTATCGCAGGCGTAAATGAGCCAGTTGCACCGATTCCTGTCTTGGGATGGTTAAGAGTATTTTCAGTTAACCGCTGATCCCAGTGTTTAACAAAAGTAACCCGATTTCTTTCTACTAGAGTGCAAAGGTGTAAACAACGGTGCTCACCTCGGCCTGAACACGTCGCCAGCACCACAGATTTGCACTCGCTCTAGCACAGAAACACATGAAACACATGAGCGCGCACACATTCACAAACTACATTCTTGCATATCCGTCCACAAAGACGCATACGCGCACGCTCTCTCATTCTCACTCTCTCTCTCACACACGCGCACGCACGCACACACACGCACACACACAGAGGCACGCGCGCGCACGCACTCGCACATGCGCGCACTCGCACATGCGCGCGCGCACACACACACGCTCGCACATGCGCGCGCGCACACACGCGCGCGCGCACACGCACACACACACACTCGATGACTAATCATGATTCGATTTGAACAGGGACGACTACCCAGGGTAGACAAGAAAGGAAAAAACCCAGAGGAGACGCCAGGGAGAACCTGGAGGAGACCCGGGGGCAACCCAGTGGAGACGCCGGGGACAACCCAGGGGAGACAACTCGAGACGACGGACAGCCCATAGGAGACGGCAGGGAACAGGACGAGGCGCAGGGAAGAGACGTCGCCAGGATCCAAATGACTGCACGACTGATGTGTAGGTGACACGCGTGGACAGCTTAATGACATGAAGTTGATTGAACGCTTTTTCTAAATCGGTCGAGGTATTTCTAGCAGTTGTCATGCGCGAATGCACAGCATTCGAACAATTCATCCATCTATACTAGTATACATATTTTTTTTGTACCGAGATTGAATGGCGGACATGAACGCTTTTTTCCTGTCAATATAGGTGTCATTACCGTTTCTGAAATACCCGAATTTGCAACCTTCTAACGATTCTCCTCCATCAAAACTATTACAAAGCTCTTTCAGAGGGACTGGATGGAGTTCGGGATAGAAGAGGGTTGCGGTGTTAGGAGGGGGGAAAGCCCGCACCACCAGCCCCACCACACGCCCTCAAAAAATGGTAGAAAAATCCAAAATGCCAACGTACTTGAGCACGGACTTTTTGGGGGATACACACGTCGCTAAGAAACGGATTGTTTAGGATATAGCTACTAGTAGAAGCAGTCGGTTTGAACTTTTCTGTAGACTGCGGGGGAAGGGGGGGGGAGGGAGCTTTTTCAGTGTTCGTGGTCAACTTGGTCGTTGTGAATTTCGCATAATTAAGTAAAGTCGAGTTGCCTGTTCCTTCTGCACCTGCGCATACCTGAGAAAGTGGGAGAAACTATTGGCATCGATCTCATAGTTAGGCTATATTTACAGAGGCAATCTGGTGGTAACCGTTTTCAGGAGTGATGATTGAGCTGGGCCTGGTGGGGGGGGGGGGGGGCGCGTTTCTGGAACTCGCTTTCTTTCATTCCTGCCATCCCAACCTCCTTCACCCCAATGCTAATGCCCTTCGCCACCTCCCTCGCATGCCCGCCCTTTGTTTTCATTCATGCAAGGAAAACAAAATATACAGCCCATAATGAAACCTTTACCACTTGCTAACAAATAGCTGTCCGAAGCTTGTTCCGTAGCACATAGTCTCGGCTGAAAAAAATGGAAAGGTGAAATTACACCCTTAAAGAGCTCGATGACAGCAGTGCAGGAAATGGAGTGCAAGGGTAAGAAGAGGAAGGAAGAGAATGAATCGATGTGAAAATCTGTTTTTTAACCCCATAGGAATTTTTTTTCCTGGAGGGAGGGGGGCGAAAAGGGCTAGCAAATTTTAAGACTTTATTGTTGGCCCACACGTAATTACATCGGGTGAAACGGTCTGTAAGAAAACGATGTTCAGACTCGGTCATGTGAGCGCGCACACACACACGCACACACGGATACGTACATGCTCACGTACACATGGACTTGCAATGTTTCTTTCATGTGAAGTGTGTGTGGCAGGGTCACGGAGGATGACTTCCCTCCAGGACTTGGTACCAACCCATCACAAGACACGATAGACGTTCCCATGGTCATATTGTACAGCAACGGAGGTGACAGGAGCAACCCCCTTGATGACTGTGCCCCTTCCCTCGTCAGCGTGGTATTACGTTTACACGAGTCGTCCAGAGGTCTCAGATAATGTCGGTGCCTACCATGAATCACTGCGCAAAGAACCAGTAGAACCACCATAGACGGCTGTGAGAGGAATGCAGTGAACACAGACGGCTACACTTCATAGACTACCCATGCCTTACGAAGGCCTTTGATAAATCAGCAGCTACAGCCTCAAGATCTCAAGAGACTGAATGTCCGCTCATGTTCCTCATCAAATCTTCCGAAACGGACATGAATGACACTGGTCTTTGACAGCTCGTCAGACGCTTTTCGATATTCGAAGTGGAGTTGACCAGGGCTGTATCCTCGCTCCCATCCAGTTTGGGATCTTCTTGCAGTTCTGCGGAAGAACGCCATGCGTTTGGACTAGATCAGATGGGACACTGTTCAGCGCTTCTTCAGCATGAAAGCCATGAAGAACGCCTTGTGTTTGGCCAGATCAGATGGGACACTGCTCAACTTCTTCAGAATGAAAGCCATGTCCAAACCTCAGTCGCTGTGCCCACGGGACTTCCTCTTGGCAGACGATTGTGGAATAAGACCTTTGGTGCCATAAAGATTGGAATTGATGTAATTGTCGATTACTACTTTCCATTGTCACTTTTAATGTCGGATGTCATACTACTTCAGGCAGATGGTTTTCGTTCTGTATAATTTTTTTTATCTTCTGTGCCACACCATCGGCATTATATCCATGCCACACATTCCGGCCTCTGGTCTATATCAACTCATGGCGTAAGCGGTCGCAGCCCCAGAATCGAAATCCTCGGAAGCAAGTCGATGATTAGGTTTGTTTTTTTCGAGTGTTTTTCCTTTTTCCTTTTTGTTGCAGGAAGGGGATGGTGGAACGGGGAGTTAATGGTAGGTGAATGAACGGGGACATGGAGATGGGTGCAGGGAGAGGGGGGCCGGTGACTTTTCTATTTTCTCATTTTGAAATGTCTGTTCACATGATATGGCTATATCTGTCATTGATACTATGCACTCCATCATATTTCTTAGTGGGTTTTTTTTAATTAATACAGCGTATGGTGTTGCTGCTAGATCTTTGCAAGGGCCCATCATTGGCACGCCATTGCAATCACTGCTTGTCCAGTCTTTGCTATGGCCTACCCTTGATGACCCATTGCAAATATCTTGGAGCAACATATGCTGTAAAGGCTGAACGGTATGCAGTTTGTTTTAATGTATTTGTGCGCATATTCACGTGCATGTGCATGCCTAAATGTGTACACGCTAATTACGTAAAAGCATGCTGCAAGAAGTGTTATGTGAATTCAAGGGAGATGGTACGGATTTCACGTTTGACTCCCCCCCCCCCCCCCCCCCCTCCTTCATGAACAAAGGGAGAAAGATAGGGGGAGGGTTGGGGGTGTTGAGACCGCAACGGAACAAATGGGCGCGAAATGCGATTGATTTTATGCGTTCGATCACATGTTTTAGGATTGGTGTGTGTTGCTTTTTCGGTTTTTATTTTGATTGGCTGGTGTGTGTGTGTGTTCGGTTGTCTTTGTGGGCGTGTATTTATGTGCTCGCGAGCGCGCGTGTGCATGTGTGTGATTGAGGTCTTTCTTTTCTACACCTGGAAATGTTGTGCTAACCTAGTTTGTTTCTTTGATTCTCTTAGTCTGCCTTTTACCTGTTCCCCCGATACCAGTTTTATTACTTTTTTTTTCTCTTTACTGTTGCCCACTGTTTATATGCGTATCTGGTCCATTCATCTATCTTCATTAGTTTTCATCTTTGCTTTCCCCGTGTGAATGCTGGTGAGAGTGACATAGCATTGAAGGATGTGTAGTTGTGAAGGGGAGGGGGGCGTGGGGGTGCTGATTGTACCATTTGGTTTTCGTGCGAGTATTTCTTGGAGGCAGGGGAGAGGAGTGGGAACAGGACTGTGAGGGTGGAGGAGACGGAGGAGGGGTGATCTGCATTTCATGTTCGTGTTTTGAAATTTTCTGTGGGTTTGGATATGGTGTGGGTAAATATTTTAATTAATACTTTATATTCCTTTATAATATTTGGTGAGTTTTTGATTTCAATATTGACGGCATTGCTACTATGTATCTGTCTGAGCCTATTATTGATATGCCACTGCAATCATTACTTGCCCAATCTTTGCTGTGGCCTACCAATGGCCTTAGCAAATACTGGAGCAGCAGATGATAAAGAGAGGAATGCAGGGGAGAAGGGCAGGAACAGGAACTGAGGGTGGGTGAATGAGCTGGGGTGTACAGGGCAGAGGAGGTGGTCTTTCATTGTGCATTTATGTTAAATCTTCAAATGTTTATGTAGTAAATCCGCCAAAGATGAACAAACGAATCACAAGACAAAACACGACGCGTTTCGATATCTTCGGCCTTCTTCAGGCAAGCTTAAAACGCGCCAGCCACAATGAGAATCAACGCCAGTAGGGCCGAATGTCAGTGAATATGGGCTTTCGTCTTCATTTTCGTTGCCCTGGGTGTTGTTCTACTTTGCCCATGAAGACCTCCGAGGTGAAAACGCGTCTGTTAGGCGGATTTATTACATACCTTTTTAAGAATTTAGTTTAACAACTCCTCATTCACTCGCCCCCGTGTGCCAACAGGCTGTGGAGTGTTTATTTTTTAAGATGTTCTGTGCGGTTTGAACGCACGGATTTATCTGTCGGTGTATATGGCACTCCATATGGCTTGCTGATGATTTTTATCTAATATGAGCCCCGAGTGGTCATGCACTCAGTTTAGTTCGCGCCTATCTTTGTATCGGCCCTTGCAAATATCAGAGCAGCAGACATGTTTTGAAAGATGATGATAATGGAGAGCAATTTGTAAGCAAGTGTGGGCATGTGTTTGGGCCGTCTAATATGTGCATATGCGTGCCGTTGCGCTAGAAGTGTGTGTGTGTGTTGTGTGAGTGTGTGTGTGCGCGCGGGTGGGGATAGGGGGGAGGGGAGGCTATATCGATGGCTGGGTGAAGAAGGATGAAAGGAGAATTCGGGGGGGGGGTGAGGGCGGGGGGAACTGAAGGTATATGGATTTGTGTGTATTGGCTATTTGCCGAATGAGAGGAGGGTGGGGATGGGTGCCGGAGGAGGGGGGGGGGGTTGGGTGCGCGTGGATGAAAAAATCTGGGCGATAGAGACAGAAGAGGCAAGAGCGGTAAACTGTAAAATTGATGTGGAGCTATCGATTATGAACTACATCCATGAGAGAGCAAGTGTCTTTAAGTATGTAATTGACTTTTGCCGTCATGAGTTTTTACTGGACACTGGATAGCTTTTCTCGGTATGTTTTCTGTCAAATTTGCACGGGGCCTATTCTTTTTAAAGCCAATGCAAATATACGGTAGTCAAAAACATAGATCTTTGAAAATTAGCTTTTTCTTTATCGAAGTCTAAGTGTGCATCTCTATCTCTGCCCATAGGTTGAGGGAGGGGGGAGGAGGGAGGAGGGTGCGTGGTATGGTGTGCTATGTGTGCATGTGCTTGCCGATGCGCTGAGCTGCGTGTCGACGTTGTGTGAGGCGATTGGGACGGGGGAGGAGGGGGCTGTATGTATCCTGGTGAGCGATGGATGGATGTGTGGGAAAATCAGGCGGGGGAGGGGGGCTGGATGTGTAGTTTGTGTTGGGGGGGGGGGGCTTAAATGACGGGGGAAGAGAGAGGGGGGGGGGGGGCTGGCTGTGTACGTTTGTCCGTTGGGTGGTGGGGGCTTTATGAGGGAGCGGAGGGGGGGGGGGCCAGGGCATGAGAGAGTGGGGAGGGGGGTGGGCATGAGCGATGGCAGCTGTAGGTATATGCTGATCAGAAAGACGGTTTGCAGTAAATGGCTGTGTGACATGTATTTATGAACTATGTCCCTGAAGAGCAGGCGCTCTTTGTGTTGATAGATGTCATTGACAATTGCACGTCCTTGTGTTAGACGCGAGACACCAAGAGAATCCAGAGTTTGAAAACTACAGCTTAGTCCGCTTGCTGGGGTTCTCGAGCAGGCCCGGGAGCAAAGACGTTGTGATGTGAGAGCCAACAATAAAATCACTTGCGGCCCCCAGAACCCCTCTTGGCCCAGTATCAAGAAGAGGATCTGTCGTGGTTCGGGATGTCATACGCCACCCACTTCCTGCAAACAGTCATCCAGGGCACGCTGGAAGGCGCGACGACGGGGACGAAAGCCAAATGCTGGCTGGAAACATCAAAGACTGGCCAGGAAAGGCTGGGCCTACGCATGCTGCGGACATGCAGAGGACCGGGCGGATGGCGGGTCTGGCTTCGACAGAGAGTTCTCATCTCTCTCAAGCATCATGGGCAAGCGATGATGTGATGATGGGATGATGTGTTTGACTTTAAAGTTAGTTGTGTTTTGGCCCTGTTAAGTTAGCTGTCAGATAATTGCAAGTGCTATCTTGCTACGCCATTCCAAATACTGCGTGGCCACCCATACAGGAACTTTTAAAAATCTTTTTATGAACACGTAGTGTGAACTGTATCTTATATACACATAGGTTGTGCTTGCTGTGAGTGTGGGGGGGGATGTGTTTGTGGGTTATGTGCGCATTTTATACGTTGTGCTGACCGTGGTGTCGACGTGTGTGTTGTGCGCGCGCGCGCAGCCGGAGTTAGCGGGGAGGGAAGGCGGATGTATATGTGTTTAAAATGCCTAAACCATTTAAGTGCTCTCACCCTTGGGGAGCAACATTTAGTTAATAAAACCAAGTTAACGAGGAATCTTAAACTATCTTACAAATTTGTTTCGAGGGTTGCGCTGTCATCAGGATGGTTTTTGGTATGCCCCCCGCCGTGTTATCTAGCCGAAGCTGGGCTCCGTTTGCGGTTGGTATGCACGTGCGGGTTGGCTGCACGTGTATTTTGGGGGCTTTCCGGTTTTTTGTTCTGGGTGAGTTCCCTAACAACGCTTTCCATT
Source organism: Conus ventricosus (assembly GCA_018398815.1). Lineage (NCBI taxonomy): Eukaryota > Metazoa > Mollusca > Gastropoda > Neogastropoda > Conidae > Conus > Conus ventricosus. The sequence continues at coordinate 55,876 of JAFLJL010017355.1, read as the reverse complement.
TATGCCTGCAGTAGTTTTACTATATCTGTTTTGGTGTTATAACGTGCTAAGAGTGGTTTGCATAGGTATACCCATTTTTTCAGTTAAACATAGGTTGCCCTTTTTTAAAACATTGCTTGTTGTCTGTCTGTTCTCTCTTCTGTCTCTCTCTCTCTCTCTCGCTCCTATAATATAAATATATATATGCTGACCATTAAGTCGTGGGGGGAAAACAAGTGCAGGCTAACAATTTCTTCATCCTTATAGTAATGACTTGGCACGATTTGACCTTTAAAAAAAATTGAAATATGAGCAAAAATGGGGGGCGAATATATTCTTCAATATGAGCAGCCTTCACTAGGCTGCCTGAGGGAACATCGTCATCCCTCTCAAAAGCACATTTCTTTGTATTAGCCTGTCCTAGCCCTTTCGTCCGCTGGATCGGACTCCACGGGAGAGACACGGTGTGAGTCTGTGCTTTGGTGTAAATAGCGGACACACACCGTCCATAATTCTGTGGGTGTTCCACACCACGGGTTCGAAAAAGACTCACCAGCAGCCTCAAAGCAGCCAGTGCAGGTTATAAATGGACCCAAACCAAAAGTGTGGAGAGGAAAAATTTCGCTGAAAAAACTAAAAGCATTTTATTCAAACGTAAAAATGTAGGGGGACAATCTATGAGCCTATGCTTGAGGATCCATTCAAGGAAGCAAGGGAGAATCAAAAAGATATGGAACAGCTGATTGGTAGCTCTGTGTTCCATAACCCAGCATAGTGAGTGGCCAAGAAAATGCACAGAAACCACCTATACTTGGCTACTCCTACGAGCTGCAATCTTCCCACTGATTGCCAACCCAATCCATGTGAAAACAATTAATAGTGGGGGAAAACAACGTGCAGGCTACCAAATCTTCCGTCCATTAGTAATGCTTGCAAAGATTTGAACTTTAAACAAAACACACCATGCAGGCTGCAGCAACTGGAGCAGCCTTCCTCGCAGGCTGGGGAAACCATCGTATCCCTCTCACAAAGCATTTAATAGTATAGCTGGCTCCATCGGACTTTCAGTCTGCTGGATCGGAACAATCAGGGCGAAACGGCTGACTGTTGTCAGTGCTCTTGGTGACAAATAGCCACACAGAACCTAATTCAGTGGGATCTCACCCCACGGGATACGCAAAAAGACTCCCAACAGCAGCCTCAAAGCAGCAGAGAAGGGAACATTAAATGGACCAAAACAAGTGTGCGAGGAAACCAGTCCCCGAGCCCACCTAAAAAGCTATATATTATCTCTATAAATATATATAATATTATTACTCTAAAATATTGCAGATATGAATGCTTATCTCCCCCTAAAATGAACTATATAATATATATATATATTATAACAAGCATGCACATATGTCATAGCATGAAAAAGGGGGAGAGAAACGCATTCATATCTGCAAGATGTAGATGATTCTGCTACAGTAAGAGCATGAGTGGGGCATGGGGCACATAACATAAAAATAAAATGCTTCTCACAATGCGCCTTCAGCCAGCTTAAGTCTCCAATGGGGGGAGCGACATCCTCCCCACGGCCAGGGCAAACTCACAAAATCAACCTCCTGGTCATAATTATACGATATCTTTCGCATCTGGTATCTCCTCGGTGACCGCGGAACTGGTCATAGACACTCTGCCAGATCCGATATAAGCCGACAGCCTCCCCGCAAAGGCTGGTGAGCACTCGTCTGTAATGTTGTGATTACAAACAAACCCAAAGGTATGCCACTAGGCAGCAAACGACCAACATGCAAGGGCACAAAACAAGCTCCCTATTATAGCGCCCCGACGAACATAATCCACTACGAATCATCTCTTCCGACAAGTGCTGCGGGCCCGATCATTAGGAATGCATCGCACCCGGGACAAAACTACAACAAACTCACTCAAATCCAAGGATACAGTACCGCGCCCGATCCGCCCCTTACCGGCAGCATGGGTAGCAATGCCCTGCCCCGCCCTCTATGCAATATCAAAAGCACGCTTTAAGTCTTAGATTGCAAGACAATAGGGGGAGAGAAGCATTTCAATCCGCAGTGGTAGATGATTCTGCTTAACTCGACATGTCATGTGTTTTGCGTGGGTGAATGGGGAAGGAGAAAAAATAAATAAAATAAAATCACTGCTTTCAACTGAGCCTCTCCGCAAGCTTTAGGTCTCCAATGGGGAGACATTCCAATAGGAAGAGCAACTCGCAAAATATAACTTCCTGGTCAGATACCGCTCTTTCGAAACCTGGTTGTTTCTCTCGTTGTGGCCGCGGCCAGTGGTAATTTGACTCCTCTAGCCTTTTACAGAGTGAGTGTCTGTCTGTCTGGTAATATGAGTATTCATGCATCACTCTTTGACCTGAATAGATTTTTCTGTGTTAAATACCCTGTTTCAATATTTTTGTTATCTCATTTGCCTGTGACTATTGTTATTCCAGTCTGCATAACTTTACGTTTACTGAGGGCATAGCGTAAAGAAACCTTCAGCATATCTAATCAAATCCTCAGACTCTACGTATTCTCATCTCTACTCTCTCTCTTCTCTCTCATCTTCTCTCTCTCTCTCTCTCTCTCTCAACGACTGAACTCTCTTCACTGCAATATGACTGACACAGTTTCGCAACCATGAAACTGTCCTTGTAACCCGCAGCCGTATTGAACCAGGTAGTAATCACAGCCGCTTTAACTCAGCCTCCATGCTCAGGTGTACGTCTTAGTCGCAAAATTATGCTCTATATTCAAATCTTCACAACTCTTCAAGATGTATGAAGTGAATATACACAGGCGCAAAAACCCGACACAACGCACGTAGGGACAACAGTGACCTACCCCCTGAGTCTTACTCACTTACGATTCAACGAAACTAGCCGCCCCCCTGGGAAACTAGCCAAAACGAGAAAACAAGAATTTTTTTACTGAAATTTTTGGGCATACATTAATCGGCAACAAGGGAAGGGCGACTGAATGGACCGGACGAAATCGTTAGAGTACACAATAATTCTCCGACTGATGAGATGGTTCAACAGAGACATTGCATAAACGTATCGTACGGACGACCCGCAGGTGGGAACATGGCAAGTCCTTTATGTCCGTAACAGCCCCCTGATCGAACACTCCACCTCTGGAAAAACGCGGCTAACGGCGCTGGCTCCGACAGAGATATCCGAGTCGCAACCGGCTATCACTTGTTAGCCGAGGGCGCAGTGCCAGCAACTGAAGCAAGACGGTAAAATACTATATTTAGAACCGGGAAGCCGGTACGTAGATGATAGGGCAACAACTACATACCCAGGCCATTCCAATGGAAAGCAATTCAGCGGTCATTAGAACGCGATGCTGGCCCCCACATCCACAAAGAGAATTGGCCCAGCAGCAAAAAGGAAACTGGAAGAAACGCCTGTCGTTGTCTTCCCTGATCCGCAGCCGGGGAGGGGGGATATCCGACAGTTCCCCAGACCAACTACGCAGGACAAGGAACACTTCTCATTTGTCCCATCAGACAGCAGCAAACAGGTTTTCGAACAATCCCTTTACTAAACTCGGTGCACTGGCCCCACTTTTGACCCGGCAAACTATGGCGCTCGTGGCAACCCTCGCTTACGGTTTGGCTTTTTCCCCTCTATCCGATAAGTCCATCAGGGTCATCACAGGAATACAAATGCTCTTCCACTCAAAGGTCACAAAATGACAGAGCAAGAACTGATGGAGAGGGGTACCACAGGAAGGGGCAATGCCTCCCGCCAGACGGCGACGGAGAAAGCGGACACACCACTGCCTTGGGGAACCCCGGCAAAAAACCGCCAGCCAGCACAGCACAACACGACCAGCACCGCAACAGCAGCATGAACAGGTCCTAGAGAGACTGCAACAGGGCAAGAACAAAAGAATACGCACAAGAAACAACAAGTTCAACGGCCGAACAGGATACAAGCAAAGCAAAGACTCGGCGCAAGAGAACGAACAGCTGCAAGGCCCGCCACCAACACGGCACCACCAAGAACCGTTGCAAGGCCCCGCACCACCCGCTGCAAGATGAGCACATTCCAGCACGCTCGCAGCCGCCCGTGAGCCGCAAAGCAAAAGGAAGAAGAATGCAGCAACAAACAGGAGTCGCAACGGCAAGGGTCCGGTCAGCACCGGGACAAGTCAGCACAGCAGCGGCCAGTTAGCACGCGCCACAATCACGTAAGCTGGCCCACAAGCCGACAAGCCATCTGTGGAACAGCATGCCACTACAACTACAAACCCAGCCTGCCACCATCGATGCACACAGTATTAGGGGCGAGGACCGTACAGTCTTGACCCCATCCTGTCTCGACCGTCAGCCCCACACCTAGATGGTGCCAGGAACCGGACAACCAAGCAGGAAGCGGAAGGGGTGCCTTCCGCTACGGCCGCGGCCACGGCGCCCTGAGATCGACGAGCATGGTGTATGCCCTACCGTAGTGAGCGACTTCGAACAGTGTCTGCATCGGGGATGGGGTAAGCCGAGCCAGCCTTCCCACGCGGGAGAAAGCGGTACCCCACCCCTGGAGGCCATCGGATCGCGGACGGGCCCAAAACCAAGTGATTATGGGAGCCGGCTACTGACATTGGCCCATTCCCCAAGTCAGTTTTCCCACTAAAACCTACCCGCCCACCTATTCCAGACAGTATTCTTAATTATAAAGTCAGCCGACTGTAAACAACTAGATGATAACGAGTTTGTCGATATTTAATCTAAGTTACGATTTTTGTTTGTCTGCACGCACCTTAATGGACAGTGAACAATAAGAGTATTTTCAAGATTTTCATGATTACCTCTCAAAGTAAGAATTTACAAGACATGGAAGAAGTTTGGGGGTATTGTAGTGGTCTTGGTTTACAACAGTTTTTCTGCTATTGTACAAAGAATGACCTTGTTAACAATCTGTATTCCTTTGACCATCTTCCACGACTTTTTCCGGCCCGTCCGGCTGTGTTTCTTTCTAGCAGGCATCTCTTCCACCTTACGCTACCCCTTTTGGAAATCAGAAACCTAACGGTATGGTGTCGAGTATTAGAAATGTATGTTTGATCTCACGAATTATCTGACGCTTTCCTGCATTGATTTTTGGCGATTTAAATTCTCGCAACAGCAACAAAATACTCGATTTCAGTGTGTCTGAATGATGGTGATTATTTGTAGGAAAGAAGGAACATGGTCACAAGGAATTCACAGGATGATTGAAGATGACCCGTTCGGTGACCAGCTTCTTGACTTTTTGCAAGATTTTTGACTGTTGCATTTTGAACGGATTGACATGGTTTTGATGGACAGTTGTAGTATCTTATCGAATTTGGGTCGGCCTGTTGGATTTTTTGTTGCTCTTTTGAGTGCTTTATGAATTGAATGGAGATATTTAACGGTGTGAAGGATAGGGTGGATTTGGACCCCATACCAGTTACCTTGTCAGTTTTGTTGAATTGATAACGGGTAATTAGCAATACATGCCATTAAGCGATAATGTGACAAAAAGATATTGGGGGATTAAAGCGAACGAATCAGACTTTAGCACAAATTTCTTAACAGTGACAGATAACCGGACAGAAACAAACTGCGGCGTTATGAAACACGACAAAAAGCAGACGAGCCACAAAAAAAGTAGTGAGGCTAACGTAATTAAATTCGAAAATGTGCTCAAAGAACTAGGAACTGGATGTTGATCACGCCTAGGCAGTGTTAATGATAGTGAGTCCGCACAATTGTATGGTTTAAAAAATGCTATGTCTCGCCCAAAAAGAAAAAGAGCGCATGGTAACCCAAGAATGTCAAGCTGCTCCAGTTCACTGTCCAAGGTGTAGAATTATTAAGAACGCAGAGGAATAAGAGAACAAGTCCGCTTGAAAAGGACAGACTTGAGTACAACTAGAAGTACGGAAAGGAATATCATACCCCCAAAAAACTGCATCGAAAGAAAAGGCAGAAATTACGCAGACGGAAAACCCGCTGAATCTTGGCAGCTAATGGCACAAGTCAGTGAGTTTTGGAAGAATTGAAGAGTAAGGTGGTGTGAGTTGCAAGAAAGGCTTTGAGTGAATAGAATTGGATTGGAAGACAGGTTTACTCATTTCAAGGAGTTTTTGCAGGGTAGTCCCGATTTAGAAGGAACACGGAAAGTAAAGTTACTACACGAACTGGGCCATGGCAAGTGTCATAATTTAACAAATAATCACAGAAGTTTACGAGGCAATAAGGACATTAAAACAAAGGGAAAACAGTTGACTAGGACGGTGTAGTCGGAGATGTTGAAGAGGAGGAGAGGTGGTGTTCAGTTCTAAACAAAGCTTTTCTTTTTTTTGTTTCTTTTTTTTTTCTTTTTTTTTTCTTTTTTTTTTTGTCTTATTCGAATGTAGCTTTTTCCCCACGAATCACCGTTTCCCTATCAAGTTTCACATTAATCAGTTCACATAAACCAGTTCACATAATTCACGTTTCACATATTACAGTTCGCTAATCATGGTTCAATACTCACGGTTTACTTAATCACGTTTGGGGTAAATTACGTTTACCTAATCCCATTTTACATCACACCTGCCACATTAAAATGATCGCGTATCACCTAATCACATTTACAAGTTTGATATACGCCACCCTCTCTTTCATGAACATATTTCACTGATCACATTACACAGATCACGACCACATATTAGTCTCCACAATCACAACAAAGCTTTTCAATAAGAGTTCGCCTCTGGCATCTACCCGGGAATGGCGACAGCTATAGTGTTCCAATTTTCAAACAAGTGAAGAGACCAGCAGGACAGCTATAGAGGGTCCATCCTTGATTAAAGTTTCTGTAACTGTATGCATCCATTCTGAACCCCGCTTCTTTCTAGGGCTAGAAGATGATGATCTCCTAGTGAAACCCGGCTGGGTATCGAAAGAATATTCACCAGTCGACAGAATTCATCTTTATGCTAATAGACAAATACATATACGAAAAGACGAAACTTTATGTTGCTTTTAATGCTTCCAACAAGGCACTTGCCTCTGTAAACCTTGCCAACGGTATTACAGGGTAGTATATAATGAGGGTTATAGCGGGAAATTTTTTGGTGCCTTGAAAAGCATGTATGATTCTTTAATGTCTTGTTGTGGTCGTGAACAGAGCATTTTCAGCTTTCTTTACTGTATCAGGTCTCCGGCAAGGCTGTGTATGAGTCCCACATTGGTTTTCTTCTATTCCTTAATCAAACTGGGCAAAACCTCCTAAAAACCATGGTGTCATGGTGTGATCAACTATTTACCAACTCTGTTGGATTGTTCATTTTGTATTCGAGATGATGTCACTTTCCGACCGGTAGAGGGTGGGTACCGACGGTCTCAACGCCGCGCAGACATGTCCAACGCGCACGAGTGCGCGCCCTGTCACCACACAGCGCCCGCACGCACGCGCGCACCGCGAGCGACGCGCACGCCATAAACGTAACGTGCTGCGAGTGTGTGTGTGTAAATTGTGTGTGTATAGAGTGTGTATGAGTCTGTATGTGCCTGATGAAGCGCGCGCGTGTGAGAGTGCGTGTTGGTGCTGTGATGTGTGTGTTGAGTGGTGTGGGTGCGCAGCGCACGCCTGTGGTGTTTGTGTGGTGCGTATTGCGTTTGCGCGCGCGCGCGCGTGTGTGCGTGTGTTTTCTTTTTCAGAACAACACCATCATCATCTTATGGGTTTGGTACGCTAATTGTACTCTCTTCGTCTCTCAGCTCTCCCCTCCTCTCTTTCTCTCATTCTCTCTCTCTCTCTCTTCTCTGTCTCTCTCTTCTCTGTTGACTTATCATTCATGCCCATACTCCATCTCCCCTCTGTCTCCCACTTCTCTCTCTCAGCCCTCTGTCTCTCTATCTCCTCCTCTCTCTCTCTTTCTCTCTGGTTTTCTCTTTGGTCTCTCTCACTCCCCCTTCATCTTCTCTCTCGCTGTCTGTCACTCTGGCCTGTCTCCCCCCCTCTCTATTCTTCGTTCTCTGTCTCTCTTCACTCTCTCTCTCTCTCTCACTCTCTCTCTCACTCTCTCTCTCTTTGCCGGTTGTCTATCGGTCTGATCACTGTCTGACTCTCTTTCTCTGTGTTTGTATAGCTGTGCATGTCTGACAACCCGGGCAGTACAGCCCTCTAGAGGGGAGAGAAGAGAGGAGGGGGGGGGAGGGAGCGAGATCGCGAGACGCGAAGAGCCCGACGGAGCGAGAGGCCAGCCCTGTCGCAGACAACTACTCCGACCGAATTCCAAGGCGACATGGAGAGGGGCCAGACGGAGACATGCCAGCGAGCCGGCCCCCTGGACGACAGCCAGACTCCCTGCGCATCCACTCAGCAATTGAGGAAAATCCAAGGACCGCAAACAGGCAGAGGTTGAATCTATTCAATACGGTTTCAGCGTCGTAAGCGACCGCAACGCAGGAGCAGCAACCCCAAAGGGAGGCAACAATAGCTTGAGCTAATTCCCAGGCGACGCAAGAACGTATGATGATGATGATAAAGACTAAGAGATAAATCAGTCATTATGAGAGAGAGAGAGAGAGGGGGGGGGGGGCAAGAGACGGCGAGATGACTGACAGCGTTGCGATTGGTCAGAGTTCGTGTACGAACGGAAAGAAGATATCGCCCTGTATAACTGCTGTATGAAGACCTCAGGATTAATTAACGTAGGACACATTGCTGTGAGTGGTGCGCGCGCGTGTTGGCAGCCACCTTGTCACAGGCCTAAAACGCTCGGAAATGTTTGCATGACGTTTGGTAATCACCATATGCACAGGCAGATCTTGTTAATGAGATAAATGCATAAAACTGAGTTCAAATGTTTATTAAAGTCGGAATCGGTTTTAACGTACGCCGCCAGTGGCTCGGAAAAAACTTGCGCTGACAACCTGAACACGGTCCACGGGTAGGAAGCACAGCCAAAATGACTCGTTTCACCCAACAGTTGTTTCCGCCAATATTGCTTTGCGATAAAAACAAAATGCATACTAAAAACATTTTTTCCACATAAACACCAAACATCGTATCTTTCTGCGGCTGTCGGGTGTTGTGGACGAGCAAGGCTGCTCTGAGTGCCGGCAGCCCGGAGTTCACGATTTATTGCGTTAAGTTAAATTAATAGTCGGCCCTCTCTTCTCAAAAGGAGAAACAAAAAAACATTAAGGTTGGGAGGGGGGGAGGGGTGTGGAGAGAGACGAAGAAACGTGCGCTCGCTCGTACACAGCACCCACCAGAAGGACGGACACATGTACCTGACACAAGGCGAGGCGCCCGCGCCCACACGCTGCACGTATGCACGCACGCACGTACGCACACACACACACGCACGCACGTAGGCACGCAACCGCGCACACACGCACCACACGACGCACACACCACGCACACAGCACCCACACGTCTGCACACAACATGCCCGCACCTCCGTATGCCAGTACGCACTCGCGCGCACGCGCGCACGCAACGCTGCACGCGCGCTCGCGCGGTACGCACCCACACTCACGCATGCACGCCCTCCCACGCACACACAGACCACGCACAGCACACAGACCACACACACACCACCACAACACACACCACAGACACACCCACCACACCCCACACAGCCCACCCCCCACACCACACAAACACATAAGATTTTCAGAAAACGCTAGCGGCCTATTCTTATGCGTAGGGTTTGTGCTGATTTCAGGAGATGGGAAAGATGTGTCTTTACGAGAGCAGTGATGCAAGTAGTACCAGCCGCCATGGCGAAGTGGACGGGTTCGCATAATCCGGCTGGGAGGTTCGTGGGTTTGATTCCTCAGAGCACGTGGTATTTTCTGCCGCGCGGCTCCTATTCAGAGTTGGAGTTTGACACGGTCGTTGGGCAGACTGGGCCCACCCAGACGAGTTTCATCCACTTAATGAATGCGTCACGGGACCGTGTTGCTCAAATTTCTCTACCACCCTGGACCTGGACAAGGCTTGAGCAAGGGGATTATAATCATTTGAGAGGACTATGGTTGTTTTAGTCCCTGGAACAGTGGGGGTGAGGGGTTGGGACAGCACGCTTGCTTGCGGGATAATTGTCGTTGATAATGTGTCCGAGTTTGTGTGCAGATGAAGAAGACTCTAGCTGTGATGTTCCTGGGAGGGTGTCTTCGCTGGGCACAGCGGCCGTAGCGCGGAGGCTGGGCTGACCTGGGATACAGCAGGGTAAGGCTTTCACTGGGCTTTGAGGCCTGTCTCTCCTGTCTGTTGCGCATCATATGGCATACGCCAGCGTGCATAGTCGCGCCACGATCACGCAGCACGTATGCACGCACGCGCACGCGCACACTCTCCATCGTTCAGGACCACAGAAAAAACTCTCTCCTCTCTCTCACTCTCTCTCTCTCTCTCTCTCTGATCTCACTCTCATCTCTTCTCTCTCTCTCTCTCTCTCTCTCTCTGTCTGTCTCCCTCGGTTTCGTGTCTGTCTGGTCTGTGTTCAGCAATGAACTTAAATGCTCAGAAATTGCTAACCCCCCCCCCTCCACCATCACATTTGTTATGTCACCATAGTATCACTCTCTCTCCCTCTCTCTTTTCTCCTCTCTATCTCTCTCTCTCTCTCTCTCTTCTCCTCTCTCTCTTCTCTCTCTTCTCTCTCTCTCTCAAGTCTGTCAGTCTGCCTCCCTCATGTCTCCCTCTCTTTTCTGTACTCTCAGTTTGTTGTCAGTGTGTCTGTCTTCTCGGTCGTTCTCTTGTTTGTCTGTAGTCTCCTCTCTTCCTCTTGTTCTGTCTGTCCATAATCTCCGTCAATTTAATGGATTTAAGTTTTTCAGCTACTAAGACAGAGTGTATTCATTTCCATAGGAAAAGGTCTCGGTCTGGAACGGCTATCCGTCTCAATGTTCAGGTAAATCAACGTAATCCCCCCACCACTGTGACATTTTGGGGGGGAATTTTTGATCAGCTTTCTTTTTGCCTAGCATCATTTAAGTACATTAAAACAATCTTGCCAGTCAGGAATGAATTGTTTTGAAGGTTATATTAGTCACTGCTTGGGAGCAGACAAGCGCACTTTGTAGCGATTGTATCGGGCTATGGTGCGACCAAGCTAGCTAATGGGTGTGTGGTCTCAGGATTGCCCGCACGTCTTACCTCAAAGCTCTTGTCCACTCATCATCAAGGACAGCGGATTGCTAGGGAGCACTTCGCACCTTCCCCCAGAGTATGTATGTTGAATTGTTGCACCCTTGAGCTAAGGAGGTAGCGACATTCCTGAATAAATACTGGAACAGAGGGCTATCCATGAAAAACCTGCTATTGATATTGGTTCTGACCCGCCTAATTCGAGCCAATATGACATAAAGCCAAATGAGATTTCAACACTAGGTATTCGAATTTGCCCCACTTGGGGCAGCTGGAATTGATCTGATGCTGTGAGGACGGTTCCATTACAAGACTGATAATCCTCCTTGGAAAGTCGCCCTCCGAGATTATTTATATTTAATCATTTCGACAGGTCACTCGAGTGCAGCATCTAAACAATTTTATCTTGGGCAATGTGAACTTTATAAAGATTTTATCAAGATTTTTATGATGGTTCTAAAAGGAGCGGGCAGCCTGCAGCTGCCAGAGTGTGTGATATCAATTTTCAGGAGCCTACTTTGTTAAGATAGCGGGAATGGTCGTTCTGTTTATACTGCTGAAATGAAGGCTTTTACATTATGGCCCCAGTGCGGGTGTCCCGGTCGATCCGATGATTACTTATTTATCGGTTATTGTCGGCATTGTCAGCTTTTATCGACAAGAGAATGACACATCCAAGTGTTTTGGCTGATTATTCATGATCTACATACTCGCTTGTCTCTTCGGGAAGCATATCGTTTTCTTGTGGGTCCCCAGCCAAAGGGCCACTCAGTGGTGGGACAAAGCAGCCAAACAAGCTCTCGAGTTTGCAAGTCTTTAGGAGGCATATGCGTTTTTGTTCCTCACTCTGATCAGGGGGGAGAGGGGGGGGGGGGGGGCGGGAGGAGGGGTGGGGGGGGGGGGTTTTTAGAGGGGAAGGGGGGGGGGGGGGGAAAAGGGGGGAAAGGGGGGCTGGTATGAGAGATGGAGTGTTGGTACATATGATGATCAGAAGACGGTTTCAGTAATGGCTGCTGTGAACTGTCATTTATGACTATGTCAGAAGAGCAGGCGTCTTTTGTATGATAGTGTCATTGACATTTTGCACGTCCTTGTGTTTGACAGCAGAGACCACCAAGAGAATCCAGACGTTTGAAACTAAATGCTTCAGGCGCTTGCTGGGGTTCTCGAGCAAGACCGGAAGACAAACGACGTTGTGAGGAGCCAAATAACATCACTTGCAGGCCCCCAAGAACCCCTCTTGGCAACAGTCAAGAAGAGGAAGCTGTCGTGGTTCGGGCATGTCATACGCCACAATTCACTGCCCAAAACAGTCATCCAGGGCACGCTGGAAGGCGGCAGACAAGGGGACGACAAGCCAAATGCTGGATGGACAACATCAAGAATGGACCAGATGGATGGCCCTACGCTGATGGCGACATGCAGAGGACAGGGCCGGATGGCGGTGTCTGGCTTCGAGAGTGTCTCTCATCTCTCCTCTACGCCCATCATGGGCAAGAGAATGATGATGATGATGATGATGATGTGTTTGACTTTAAAGTCTAGTTGTGTTTTGCCCTGTTATGTTAGACTGTCAGATATTTGCAAGGGCCTATCTTTGATACGCCATTCCAAATACTGCGGTGGCAAAAAACATACGGTTCTTTAAAAATTCTTTTTTTGAACACGTAAGTGTGCATCTGTATAATTATATACACATAGGTTGTGTGTGTGTGTGTGGGGGGGGGATGTGTTTTGGTGTGTTATGTGCGCATATTTTGCCGTTGTGCTTGACCGTGCGTGTCGACGTGTGTGTGCGCGCGCGCGCGCGAGTTAGAGGGGAGGGAAGGAGGATGTATATGTGTTAAATGCCTAAAACAATTTAAGTGCTCTCAAACCCCTTGGGGAGCAACATTAGTTAAAACAAGTTAAAAGAGGAATCTTAAAACTATCTACAATTTGTTTCGAGCGTGTTTGCGCAGTCATCAGGATGGTTTTTGGTTTGCCCACCGCCGATGTTATATAGCGTGTGGGCTCCCGTTTGCGGTTGTTTGCACGTGCGGGTTGGCTGCACGTGTTTTTGGGGGCTTTCAGGTTTTTGTTTGGGTGTGTTCACTAACAACGATTTCCATTTATGCCTGCAGTTGTTTACTATTTCTGTTTTGGTGTTTAAAGTTGCTAAGTGTGGTTTGCATAGTATTACCCATTTTTCAGTTAAACATAGGTTGCACCTTTTTGAAACATTGCTCTGTCTGTCTGTCTGTCTCTCCTCTCCTGTCTCTCTCTCTCTCTCTCTCTCTATATATATATATATATATGCTGAACAATTAAGTAGTGGGGGAAAACAAGTGCAGGCTAACATTTCTCAGTCATTATAGTAATGACTTGGCAAAGATTTGAACTTTAAAAAAAAATTGAAGATGAAGAAAATGGGGGAATATATTATAAATATGAGAAGCCCTTCACTAGCTGCCTGAGGGAACCATCGTAAATCCCTCTCAAAAGCACATTTATTTGTATTGCCTGCTCCTAGGCCTTTCGTCCGCTGGATCGGACTCATCAGGGAGACACGGCTGTGTCTGTGCTCTTGGTGTCAAATAGAGACACACCACAGTCCATAATTCTGTGGTGTTCTCACCACCAAGGGTTCGAAAAAAGAATCCAACAGCAGCCTCAAAGCAGCCAGTGAAGGGTAATAAATGGAACAAAACAAAAGTGTGGAGAGGAAAAATGTCGCTGAAAAACTAAAAGCATTATTCAAACAGTATAAAATGTAGGGACAATCTTTGAGCCTATGCTTGAGGATCCATTCAAGGATGCAAGGGAGATCAAAAGATATGGAACAGACTGAGTGGTCAGCTCTGCTGTTCAATAACCCAAGCATTGTGAGTGGCCAAGAATTGCACAGAACAACCTTACTTGGATCTCCTAAGAGATGCAATCTCCCACTGATTGACCAAACAATACAATGCTGAACAATTAAGTAGTGGGGAAAACAAGTGCAGGCTAACAATTCTTCAGTCATAGTAATGACTTGGCAAAGATTTGAACTTTAAAAAAAAAAAAAAATTGAAGATGAAGAAAATGAGAAGCCCTTCACTAGCTGCCTGAGGGAACCATCGTAATCCCTCTCAAAAGCACATTTATTTGTATTGCCTGCTCCTAGGCCTTTCGTCTGCTGGATCGACTCATCAGGGAGACACGGCTGACTGTGTCTGTGCTCATGGTGTCAAATAGACACACCAGTCCATAATTCTGTGGTGTTCTCACCACCAAGGGTTCGAAAAAAGAATCCAACAGCAGCCTCAAAGCAGCCAGTGAAGGTTAATAAATGGAACAAAACAAGTGTGGATAGGAAAAATGTCGCTGAAAAACTAAAAGCATAATATATATATATATATATATATATAATATATATATCTAATATATTGCAGATATGAATGCTTATCTCCCCCTAATTGAATATATATATATATATATATATTATAAAACAAAGCTTGCTCTTATGTCTTAGATTTGAATAGGGGGAGAGATAAGCATTCATATCTGCAGTTGTAGATGATTCTGCCTAACAGTATGTGCTGAGTGGGTGAATGGGGAAAAATAAAATAAAATAAATGCTTCTCAAAATGAGCCTTCAGCAAGCTTATAGTCTCCAATGGGAGACATCCTCCAATAGGAAGGGAAACTCACTAACATATAACTCCTGGTCATATACCGATATTTCGAAACCTGGTTTCTCCTCGGTGACCGCGGAAAGTGGTAATTTGACTCCTCTGCCTTTTCAGTTTTAAGAAGAATGCAATCCCAGAAAAGGCTGGTGTGCAATACCGTATGTTTGTTGAGTTTTCAAAAAAACCAACCAAAGTGCCTCACCTAGGAAGCAAACGAAAATCATGAAAGGGCAAAACAACTACATTTTTCTTGAGAAAAGTAGAAAATATAAAAAGATATTCTCTTAAGACAAGTGCTGAGGGCCAGTTCTTGGAATGAATCCGCAAGGGACTAAAATACAACAAACTAATAAATTCCAAGGATAAGTACCGAGCACCGTTCCAGCAACTTACAGAGCAGCTTGGTGTTGCAATGACTGCAAGAAATATTGAATTATAAACAAAGCTCGCTCTTATGTCTTAGATTGAAGAAATAGGGGGAGAGAAGCATTCATATCTGCAGTGGTAGATGATTCTGCTTAACTGACAGTATGTGCTTGAGTGGTGAATGGGGAAAAATAAAATAAAATAAAATAAATGCTTCTCAAAATGAGCCTTCAGCAAGCTTTTAGTCTCCAATGGGGAGACATCCTCCAATAGGAAGAGAAACTCGCTAACATATAACTCCTGGTCATAACCGATATTTCGAAACCTGGTTGTTTCTTCTCTCGGTGACCGCGGAAAGTGGTAATTTGACTCCTCTGCCTTTCAGTGTGTGTGTCTGTCTGTCTGGGAATATGTGTATTCATGACATCAATCTTTTGAACTGTTTTTAGATTTTCTGTGCTTAATTTCCATGTTTCATATTTTGTTTTCTCATTTTGCCTGTGACGATTGTACATTCTGCATAACTTTACGTTCTTCTGAGGGCATAGCGTAAAGAAACCTTCAGCTTATCTATTCATCCTCATAATATTCGTATTCTCTCTCTCTCTCTCTCTCTCCTGTCTCTCTCTCTCTCTCTCTCTCTCTCTCTCTCTCTACGACCTGAACTCTCATTCACTGCATTATGACTGACACAGCTTTCGCACTCCATGAACTGTCGCCTGTCAACCAGCAGCAGTTTGAAACCAGGTGTTCACAGATTTTACTCAGCCTCCATGCTCAAGGTGTTAGTCTTAGTCGACAAATTTATGATCTATTTTCAAATCTTCAAAAACTCCTTCAAGATTTTGAAGCTGATCTTCAAGGCGCAAAAACAGACATCAAAGACAACAGGTGGGACATAAGTGAACTTCAACAAAACGGTGTCTTTCTACCTTACAGATTAAACGAAATAGACGAAAAACTTGAAAAACTAGCAAAACGAGAAAAGAATTTGAAATTTTTGGGAATACATGATCGGCAACATGGGAAGAGGCGAATGACACGGACGAAATCGTAGCAGTACACAATTACTTCTCCGACAGATGGTGGTCAACCAGAGACATTGAATATACGTATCGTACGGAAGACACGAAGGTGGAAACTGGCAACGTACTTTAATCGTACGTTTCAGCCACATGAACGATAAACTCCACATTCTGAAAAACGCGGATCTCGGAGCTCGGCTCCGACAAGAGATATCCGAGTAGCAACAGATCTCACTGTTAGCCAAAGGGAGCAGTGCCAGCAACTGAAGCAAGAAGGTAAAATACCTATATTTAGAAACGGAAGACTGTACGTAGATGGTAGGCCACACAACTACATACCCAGGCAATCAAATGATAGCCATCAGCGGTCATTAGAAAGCGATGATGGCCCCCACCAGCCACAAGAGACATGGCCCCTGCAACCAAAAGGAAACATGGAAGAACGCCTGCATCGTGTCCTCCCTGATCAGCAGCAGGGGAGGGGGCGTTTTCCGTATGTTCCCCCCAGACCAACTACAGCAGGAAAGGAAATCTTCTCCATTTGTCCCATCAGATCAGCAGCAACAGGTTTTCGAACACTTCCCTTTACTAAACTCGGTGCACTGGCCACCACTTTTGAACCGGCAAAATATGGCGCATCGTGACAACCCCTCGCCTTACAGGTTTGGCTTTTCCCCTCTATCCGATAGTCCTCTGGTCACTCCACAGGAATTCAATGCTCTTCCCACACCTCAAAGGTCACCAAATGGTCAGAGCAGAACTGCAATGGAGAGGGGTACAAAAGGGAATCGGGGAAATGCATAAAGAAAGACGGCGAGAAGAGGACCAACAACACAATGCCTATGGGAAAAACGGCAAAAACAGCCAGACCAGCAACAGCAACATCAAGAACAGATCCAGCAACAGCAGCATGAACAGCTCCTAGAGAGACGGCAACAGGGCAAGAACAAAAGATTCAGCAAAGAAACGTTCAACGGCAAGAACAGGAACGAAAAAGCAAAAGAATCGGCAGCAAGAGAACGAACAGCTGCAAGAAAAGCAACAAAAACGGCAACACCAAGAACAGTTGCAAGGAAAACGATCAAAACAGATGCAAGATGAGCAACATCAGCAAGATCAGCTGCAAGAAAAGGAGCCGCAACTGCAAAAGGAAGAAGAATGGCAGCAAAAAAAGGAGTCGCATCGGCAAGGATCAGGTCAGCAACGGAAAAGTCAGAACAGCAGCGGCAGTTAGAACAGCGACAACATCAACGTATGCTGGACCAATCTGAAGACAAGCAATCTGTGAACAGCATGAAAATAATACTAATAACCCAGCCTGCCCTCAACTAGTGCACACAGGTCTAGGGGAAGAGGACAGTACAGTCTCTGACCCAAATCCTGTCTCGACAGTCACGCCCCAAAACTAGACTGGTGCCAGGAACCAGGACTACCAAGCAGGAAGAGAGGGGCGTGCCTTACGCTCTCGGACATGCCGGCAACGCGCCATGAGTTAGACGAGCATTGTGGATGCCTTCCGTAGTGTGCGAACGAACAGTGTCTGCAGCAGGGACGGGAGTATGCCGAGACAGCCTTCACCTCGAGGAGAAGCGGTAACAAACACTGGTGAGAAATAGGATAGAGACCGGCACAAATCACAAGTGATTATGGGTGCAGGATTCCTGACATTGACCATTCCCCATGTCAGTTTCTACAAAATATACATTAAAGAAATCCATTTTCCAGTCAGTATCTTAATTATAATGTCTGCAGACTGTAATCAAAATTAACTGGATAACGAGTTTGTCGATTTATCATAAGTACGATTTTGTTTGTCTGACAGAAACATTTATGGACAGTGAAATAAGAGTATTTTTCAAGATTTTCATGTTTACACTCATCAAAAGCTAAGAAATTATCAGACATGGAAGATGTTCTGGGGTGTAGTGGTCTTGGTTAAAAAATGTTTTTCTGATTTTGTACAAAGAAATAGACATTGAATCAATAATGTTCTAACTTTGAAAATATCAAAAGAATTTTTAAGAACAGATAAGGATGTTTTCTTTTTTGCAGCCTATATTCCACCTTACGATTCCCCCTTTTGGAAATCAGAACCTAACGGACAGGTGTCGAGGTATTAGAAAAATGTATGTTTGATCTCCACGAATTATATGACGATTTCATGCATTGATTTTTGGCGATTTAAATTCTCGCACAGCCAACAAAAATCTCGATTTCAGTTTGTCTGATGATGTGATTATTTGGAGGAAATAAGGAAACTGGTCAAAAGGAATTCACAGGATGTTGAAGTGAACCAGTTCGGTGAACAGCTTCTTGACTTTTGCAATATTTTTGACTGTTGCATTTTGAACGGACTTGAACATGGTTTTGATGACAGTTGTAGTTTCTTATCCGATTTGGGGTCCAGCCTGGTGGATTATTTTGTTGCATCTTTTGAGCTGCTTTATGAATTTGAATGGAGATATTTAACGGTGAAAGATAGGGTGGATTTGGACCACTTACCAGTTACCTTGTCAGTTTTGTTGGAACTGATAAAAGGGTTATTAGCAATACAACTGACAGTAAGACGAATAATGTGTATAAAGTTTTGTGGGATAAAGCGAAAGAATCTGACCTTTAGAACAAATTTTAACAGTGAAGATAACGGCAAATGAAACAAACTGCGGCGTTACTGAAACACGACAAAAAAGCAGAAAGAGCACACAAAACAAAGTGTGAAGATAACGTAATTAAATTAGAAAATTGCTGCTCAAGAATAGGAACTGGATGTTGATCACGCCTTGGAAGTGTTAAATGATATGTCCCGCACATTGATGGTTAAAAAAATGCTATGTCTCGCCCAAAAAAAAAAAAGAGCGCATGGTATAAACCAAGAATGTCAAGATCAAAGTTAAATGTAAAAAGGTGTTAAGAATTTTTAAGAAAGCAAGAGGATAAGAAAAAGACGCTTGAAAAGGACAGACTTGATACACTAGAAGTAGAAAGGAATATATAAAAAAAAACTGCTTAGAAAGAAAAGGCAGAAATTTCGCAAAAACCACAGCTGAATCCTTGGCAGCTAATGCGCACAAGTCAGCGATTTTTGGGAAAGAATTGAAGACTTAGGTGGTGTGAGTGCACGAAAGGATTTGAGTGATAAATTGGATTGGATGACTGGTTTAATCTTTTCCAAGGATTTTTTGGGGTAGTAACGATTTAGAAGGAAACGGAAAGTAATGTTACTAACGATCTGGGCAATGCAAGTTGATCATAATTTAAACAAATAATCCCCAGAAGTAAGAGGAAATTAAGGAAATTAAACAATGGGAAAACAGGGGACTTGGACGGTGTGTTGGGAGATGTTGAAAAGCAGGGAGAGGTGGTCGTTAAGTTCCTAACAAAGCTTTTCTTTTTTTTTTTTTTTTTTTTTTTTCTTTTTTTTTTCTTTTTTTTTTGCTTTTCGAATGTTTGTTTTTTTCCCACAGAATCACGTTCACCTAATCACGTTTCCACAAAATTTTACAGTTCACATAATCCCAGTTCACATAATCACTTTCACATAATTACAGTTCGCATAATCATTGTTCACAAATCACTTTTTCACTTAATCACGTTCGGGAAATTTAACGTTTCACCTAATCACATTTTACACAACCATGACCACATTTCAACTGATCGCGTTTCACCTAATCACATCTTACACATTATGATTCGCAAAACTCATATTTCACATGAATCATATTTCACATGACACATTTCACATGATCACGTCTCACATAATTACGTCTCACACAATCACTAACAAAGCTTTTCAATAAAGTGTTCGACTCTGGGATCTACCCACGGGAATGGCGTAAAGCTATAGTAGTTTCCAATTTTAAAAAAAAGGTGATGCAGACCAGCCAGACAGCTATAGAGGTACATCATTGATTAATGTTTCTTGTAAATGCAAATGCATCCATTCTGAACACAAGATTAATTCTTGGCTAGAAGATGATGAAAATAATAGTTGAAAACCAGGCGGGGTTTCGAAAAGATTATTCAACAGTAACCAGATATTTAATCTCTATGCTATTCAGAAATACTTATAAGAAAAGACAGAAAATTTATGTTGTTTTTATTGATTTCAAAAAGGCATTTGACTCTGTTAACCATGCAAAGCTATTAAAGGTAGTTTATAATGAGGGTATAAGAGGGAAATTTTTTGGTGCCTTGAAAAGCATGTATGATTCTTTAATGTCTTGTGTGCGTGTGAACAGTGATTTTCAGATTTCTTTACAGTCCATCAGTCTACGGCAAGGCTGTGTCAGGGTCCCACATTGTTTTCCTCTATTCATTAATCAACTGGCAAATCACATTAATAACCTGGTGCCATGGTGTTCAACTATTACCTACCTGATTGATTGTTCATTTTGCTATTCGCAGATGATGTAACTTTCCGAGGGTAGTCGGGGTCGGGTACCGCCCGGACTCACACGCCCGCGCACGCACATGTCAAGCGCCCGAGTGCGCGCACTCGTACACACACACACGCACGCACGCACGCGCGCCGCTAGGGGCGCGCCCCAAATATACGTACACGTGCTGGCGTGTGTGTGTGTGTAAATTGTGTGTGTATTGAGTGTGTATGTGAAATGTATGTGCATGCATGAATGCGCGCGCGTGTGGTGATGCGTTTGAGTGCTGTGCATGTGTGTGTTGAGTGTTGTGCGTGCGCCCCGCGCACGCTGTGTGTTTGTGTGCGTGCGTGCGTGCGCGCGCGCGCCCCCGTGTGTGCGTGTGTTTTCCAGACCACAACACCATCATCACTCTTAGGGTTTGGTACGCATAACTCTGTCTCTCTCTCTCGCTCTCTCTGCCTCCCTCCCTCTCTTCCTCTCTCTCTCTCTCTCTTCTTCTCTTCTCCGTCTCTCTCTCTCTCTGTCTGACTTATCTTTCTGCCATCTCAATCTCCCCTCTGTCTCCCACTCCTCTCTCTCCAGCCCTCTGTCTCTCTCTTCCTCATCCTCTCTCTCTCTTTCTCTCTGGTTTTCTCTTTCTGTCTCTCTCTCTCCCCTTCATCTTCCTCTCTCGCTGTCTGTCACTCTGGCTGTCTCCCCCCCCCTCTCTCTCGCTCTCTCTGTCTCTCTCCTCTCTCCCTCTCTCTCCTCTCTCTCTCTCTCTCTCTCTCTCTCTCTCTCTCTGCCGGTTGTCTATCGGTCTGTCTCTGTCTGTCTCTCTTTCTGTGTTTGTTTTGCTGTGCCATGCTCTGAAAACCCGGCAGTAAGCATCTAGAGAGGGAGAGAGAAGGGGGGGGGGGGGGGGAGAGAGATAAGAGACAGCAAAAGAGACAGACGGAGAGAGAGGGACAGCCCCTGTAGAGACAACTAATCCGTCGAATCCCAAGGACAGAAATGGAGAGGGGCAGACGGGAAACGACAGAGAGACGGACACACTGGTAACAGACAGACATCCACTGACGCATCCTCTCAGCAAGTGAGATGAAATCCAAGACAGACAAACAGGCAGAGTTGAATATATTCAATACGGTTTCAGCGTCGAGCGACCGCAACGCAGCACAGCAACAACAAAGGGAGGAACAATAGCTGTGATAATTATACAGGAGAAGAAGAAAGTATTGATGATGATGATAAAATAAGAGATAATCAGTCATTAAGAAGAGAGAGAGAGAGGGGGGGGGGGGGCAGAGACGGCGAGATGACTGACAGAGTGCGTTGGTCAGAGTTCGTGTAAGAAAGGGAAAAGAAGATATCGCCCCGTATAACTGCTGCATATATACAATCAGGATTAATCTAACGTAGACACATTGCTTTTGTGTGCGTGCGCGCGCGTGTTGGCAGCACACATTGGGCACAGGCCTAAAAAAATGCTCGGAAATGTTTGCTTGACGTTTTGGGAATATCCATATGCAATGGCCAGATCTTGTAATGAAGATAAATGCCTAAAAAATGAAGTTAAATTGTTTTTATAAAGTCGGAATCGAGTTTAAAGTATCGCCGCACAGTGGCTCGGAAAAAAGCGCTGAAAACCTGAAACACGGTCAAAGGGAAGGAAGCAATGCCAAAATGACTAGTTTCAAACCCCCAACAGTGTCTTCCGCCAAAATTGCTTTTTTCGATAAAAAAAAATGATAATAAAAAAATTAAAAAATAAACACCAAACATCGTACTTTCCTGCGACTGTCGGGTGTTTTTGACGTGAAAGGCTGCTCTGAGTGACGGCAGCCCGGAGTCAAGATTTCATTGAGTTAAGTTAAATTAATAGTCCGGCCCTCTCTTCTCAAAGGGGAAAAAAAAAACATTAAGGTTGGGAGGGGGGGGGGGCGTGGAGAAAACGAAGAAACGTGCGCTCGCGCGTACACACGCACCCACCCAGACACGGAGACACATGTACATGCACACATGGAGAGACGCACGCGCACACACGCATGCACGTATGCACGCACGCACGTACGCACACACACACACGCACGCACGTAGGCACGCACACACGCGCACACACGCACACACGCACGCACACACACACGCACACACGCACACACACACGTCTGCACACAACATGCACGCACATAAGTATGCATGTACGCACTCGCGCGCACGCGCGCACGCACGCTCGCACGCGCGCGCGCGCGGTACGCACACAACACGCACGCATGCACGCACTCCCACGCACACACAGACACGCACAGACACACACAGACACACACACACACACACACACACACACACACAGACACACACACACACAGACACACACACGCCACACCACACACACACACACACACACACAATAGCATTTTCAGAAAACGACTAGAGGCATACTTATTATGCGTATGGTTTGTGCTGATTTCAAGGAGATGGAAGTGTGTCTTTAACGAGCAGTGATGCAAGTACCAGCCGCCATGGCGAAGTGGTCGGCGTCGCATACTCCCGGCTGGGAGGTCGTGGGTTTGATTCCCATCAGAGCCACGTGGTATTTTTCTGCCGCGACCGGCTCCTACTCAGAGTTGAGTTTGACACGGTCAGTTGGGAAGACTGGGACCACACAGTCGAGTTTCATCCACTTAATGAATGCGTCTCGGACAGTGTTGCTCAAATTTCCTGACCAACACTGGAACCTGGAAAAAGCATTGATGCAAGTGATTATAATCTTTGAGAGGTCTATGGTGTTTTTGTCCCTGAAAGTGGGGGTGAGGGGTTGGGGACAGAAAGCTTGCTAGCGGAATAATGTAGTTGTTAATGTGTCTGTGTTTGTGTTGCAGACTGAAGAAGACTCTAGCCTGTCGTTGTTCCCTGGGGGGTGTCTTCGCTGGGCACAGAGGCAGAGAGAGAGGGCTGGCTGACCTGGGATAACAGCAGGTAGGCTTTCACTGGCTTTGAGGCCTGTCTCTCCCTGTATGTGCGCCAGCCATATTGCATACGCCAGCGTGCATAGTCACGCGCACTCGATCACGCACGCACGTATGCAAAAGCACGCGCACGCGCACACTCTCCACTTCGTTCAGACACACACTGATTCTCTCTCTCTCTCTCTCTCTCTCTCTCTCTCTCTCTCTCTCTCTCTCTCTGATCTCTCTCTCTCTCTCTCTCTCTCTCTTCTCTCTCTCTCTCTCTGTCTGTCTCACTCTGTCTTCGTGTCTGTATGTGTCTGTGTTCATGCATGAACTTAAATGCTCAGAAATTGATAACCCCCCCCCCCCTCCACCATCACTTTTTGTTATGTCACATAGTATCTCTCTCTCTCCCTCTCTCTTTCTCTCTCTCTTTCTCTCTCTCTCTCTCTCTCTCTCTCTCTCTCTCTTCTCTCTCTCTCCTCTCTCTCTCTCTCTCTGTCTGTCTGTCTGCCTCATCCTGTCTCCCTCCTCTTTTCTCTGTCTCTCTGTCTGTCTGTCAGTGTGTCTGTCTCTCTCGGTCAGTCTATCTGTATGTCTGTGTCTGTCTCCCTCTCTCTCATCTCTGTCTCTGTCTGTCCCTAATCTCAGTCACATTTAATGGATTTAAGTTTTCAGCTACTAAGACAGAGTGTATTCATTTCCATAGGTAAAGGTCTCAGGTCTTGGAACCGGCTATCAGTCTCAATGGTCAGGTAATTAAAGTTTCCAAACAAGTGAATTTTTTGGGGGTATTTTTGATAAGCTTTCTTTTTTTGCCTCGCATTAAGTACATTAAACAATCTTGCCAGTCAGGTTTGAATGTTTTGAAGGTTATTAGTCACACTGATTGGGGTGCAGACAAGCGAACTTTGTTGCGATTGTATCGGGCTTTGGTGAGACCAAGCTAGATTATGGGTGTGTGGTATATGGTTCTGCACGAAAGTCTTACCTCAAAGCTCTTGATCCAATTCATCATCAAGGACTGCGGATTGCTCTGGGAGCACTTCGCACATCTCCAAAAAGTTTGTATGTTGAATCTGGTGAACCCCCTCTGGAGCTAAGGAGGTTGCGTCTTTCCATGAATTTACTACCTGAAACTGAGGGCTAATCCAGAAAACCCTGCCTATGATATTGTTATGAACCCGCCTTTTAGAGCCAAATATGACTTAAGCCAAATGAGATTCCTACACTAGGTATTCGTATTTTGCCCCACACTTCGGGGCAGCTGGAATTGATCTTGTGCTGTTGATGACGGTCCATTACAGACTGATTTTCCTCCTTGGAAAGTCGCCATCCAGAGATTAATTTATATTTAACTCAATTTCGAAAGGTCACCTCGAGTGCTGCATATAAACAATTTTATCTTGGGCAATGTGAACTTTATAAAGATTTTATCAAGATTTTTACTGATGGTTCTAAAAGGTGAGAGGGCTGCAGCTGCCAGTGTGTGTGTGATAACAATTTTCAGGAGCCTACTTTGTTAAGATTGCGGGATTGGTCGTCTGTTTATACTGCTGAACTGAGGCTTTACATATGGCCCTCAGTGCGGTGTCCAGGTCAGATCAGAATGATTTCCTTATTTTATCGGATTCATTGTCGGCATTGTCAGCTTTATCGACAAGAGAAGTGTCACATCCAGTTTTGGCTGATATTCATGATCTTCATACTCAGCTTGTCTCTTCGGGAAAGCATATAGTTTTCTTGTGGGTCCCCAGCCACATGGGAATCTCAGTGGTGGACAAAGCAGCCAAACAAGCTCTCGGTGCAAGTCTTTCCAGAGGCATATGCAGTTTGTTCCTCACTCTGATCTACGTCATAAATCTAGTTTGTATTGTCGTGAATTGTGGCAGAATGAATGGTGTAATCAAATTCATAATAAATTGTTTAAAATTTGCCCAGAATTTAACCAATCCTTTCCCATCGGTGGTACGTAACCGTAAAGAGAATCGGTTTTGTCACGGTTACATATTGGGCACAGCTATATAACGCACAGTTGGATATTCAGAAGGGAAGACCCCCCATGGTGTGTTGCGTGTGACAGGTTGTTCAGTGTTAATCATTTTTTGACAGAATGTGCTGATTTGATGTGTATCAGAGAGATGTTCTTTTCCATCAGTGATTTTATCGGTTCTTTTTCGTGAGATTTCAGTAGATCTTTATTTTTCTTTTTGAAAGAGGTAAACGTATTTTATAAAATATAGTGTTTTAATAATGTATACAGGTGTCGCCGGAGTTGAACAGATAATTGTGTTTTTGTCCTCATAATTTTAAACGATGTGTTAATACTAGTGTGGGTATTTGTATTTAGAGACTTGGATATGATAGCTGAGGTCCTGATTTGGCTCCTATGTAGTGCGCTGGACCCTATAAACACTGTCTGTCACAGTCTCTATCTCTCTCATCTCTCGCTGGCTGACTGTCTCTCTGTCTCTCTTTCTCTCATCTTTTTCTGTCTTTCTGTCTGCCTCTGTCCGTCTGTCTGTCTGTCTCTCTCTCTCTCTCTCAGGGGAGTGAACGGAGGTTTTGCGCAAGTAGGTCGTATTTTCCATGTTCCGCAGTATTTAGCGAAGAAGTAAGGATTGTGGCAGTGTACCAGCATAGTACTTTGCAGGTGGCTGAATAGAGGACCATGCCATCGGCTCCTTTAGTTTTTAGGGCCGTCTGTGGCTGCTTTGAGCCGATATTTCAGGCCTTTATGTTGAAGCGGGCCAGGGAAAAAGCAGCTTTGCGCATCGCCATGTTGACACCGCGCTGTCGTGCGGACGGTTGTCGCCCTGGGCTTGCCCCTCACCTGATGTTTTGGGGTGGGCTGTTGTTGAGATGTGGTGACGTGGAGCAGAACCCCGGACCTCTGAGATCAGACAGTAAGCAGCCCAGGACCTCCAGCAGCAGTGGACGCAGGACCAGCACGGGGAAGACTGGTGGTGCAGCAGGCAGCGGGCAGTCGGCCTCCTTCCCTGTTCTTCTCAGGATCCCCCTACTCTGGTGGACATGATGGCCAGACTGGACTCCATGGACAGCAACATGAACAGTAAGTTGGACAATGTGGAGCACAGTGTTAACGAACTCGGAGACCAGTTTGCGGACCTCCAGGGAGAGTTGGGGGGACTGAGGGAGGAGTTGGATTATCTCCACCAAAGAACCAGGAGCTGATGAAGACTAATGCTGATCTTCTGGATAAAATTGATGCGCTTGAGAAAAAGACTGGCGATTTAGAAGGGAGATCGAAACGCAACAATTTAATCCTCCATGGTTTAAAAAGACGTGCGGGCGAAACGACTGAAGACTGTGAGAATGCTGTTAAAGAGTTGATTACTGACAAGTTAGAAATAGCAAAAGATATTGAATTTGACCGTGTCCATCGCCTGATGGTAAACCCGACTCCCCTGTAATAGTCCGATGTTGCTTTTATAAGGATAAAGTTTGAATTCTGAAAGAAAAAAAGAAAACTTAATGGGAGTGATGTATATATTGGAGAGGACTTTCTGTCGAGTGTTCGTGACATAAGACGAAAGTTGACACCACATTTGAAAGCTGCCAGAAGTAAAGGACAGAGGTGTGTCATGGTCTATGACCATCTCATTATGATGGGCAGAAGTTTTATCTGGATGGTAATGATAAACTGCAAATTCAAAATAATGTTCTGGCCCGCCCATTTCTTCCCGTTAAAAAACCCTGCACACGATCCTGGTACAAATGGGAGGGGGTATGAAGTTAAACTGTCACCGGAGCAATGTTTATTTGTCGATGTCGCACGTGAGAACTCGTCCGGTCAGAGTGACAGCCTTGAGTTGCCAGAGGTGTGTGAGCACGTGCAGTTCGGATCGACGTCACACAGTCAAGGGGGGAGCGCATCTGTGTCTGATGAATACGAGTTTTGTGACACATACCAGAAATGTCAGTAGCACGTTCTCCCTTTCAAGCGTCGCCTGTAACTGTAAATAAACGCCCCTTCTCCTTTCTGTTATGGAACGTTAACAGATTATCATCTAAAATCAAACATCGGGACTTTGTAACATATGTTTGTAAATTTGATTTCGTGTGCTTGGTGGAAACGTTTTGGGAGAGTTTTGATAACGATTTATTTTTGATTACACAGCCTTCTTTAAGCCTGCCTTTAAACTGTCCAACCAGGGGAGACGATCAGGAGGGGTTGTTTGTTTGTTAAAGAGTACATTTGCCCCATTTATACAAATAATTAATGTGAAATTTGTAAACGCTTGTGTGTTTTTGATTGATAAGCACTGTTTGGCACTACAAAAGATATAATCTATTTTTGTACCTATGTTCCTCCAGAAGGATCACCTTTTTATTCTTACTTTGATCTTGAAAATGGAATACTTTTGTTGGAAGAAAGTTTACAGGATTGTCCAATGGAACGGGATGCGCATATTATCTTATGTGGTGACTTAAACAGTAGGATAGCTAAATTTTCTCAGATTCATTTTTCAGACCCTGCCATAGATATACAATATAAAAGTCACTCACTTGATTATGGTCGATGTTCAGAAGACTGTCATTAAATAGTTATGGAAAAGGATTATTAAACATGTGCACTGCTTTGAGTTTGAATATTTTAATGGAGTGTAATGGTGACCTTGAAGGTCACTACACATACATTTCTGAAACAGGTAGTAGTGTGACTGATTATTTTATTTTGTCGAATGATCTGTTCTCTGTCGTGTGCGATTCCTGTGAACTTTGTGTTGCTGAACGTATTGACTCTGACCACATGACTGTTGTATTTTCTGTTTTTCCTAACGTAAATATGGTTGAAGATAACACTGTTAACAATCAGGTCATTGAAAAGTTTGTGTGGAACAGTGATAATAGCCAATTATTTCAAGATAATTTGTTGTCAGAAACTGCTAGTATAAGATTTAATATAGTTATGACTTGATTGATGTTGACATAAACAGAGCGCTGGATGAGTTTAATGAATGTATGAGAGGATGTGCGGAATGTATGAAAAAACATTTATGTTAATAAAACTGATAAAAAGGATGACTGGTTCGACCAGGAATGTGAAGCAAGTAAAAGAAATGTTCGAAAATTGCTATGTCATTGTAACAGACGTCCAGCAGACACTACAGCCTGCTCTGAATATACAATAGCAAGACGTGAATGTAAAAACTTGTTGAAAAGAAAAGAAAAGCTCTTTAATAAGGTGCTATTGGACAGACTTGAGAGTTCCATTACGTAATAAAGAGAGTTCTGGGATAATGTACATAAACTGTCCTTTAAAAGAAAACAACCAAGAAATAG
>JAFLJL010017355.1:0-26094 GCA_018398815.1 Conus ventricosus | reverse complement strand
TGCGTGTCGAGTGTGTGTGAGTTGGGCGGGGGAGGAGGGAGGCTGTATGTATACTGGTGAGAGATGGATGGATGTGTGGGAATCAGGCGGGGGAGGGGGGCTGGATGTGTACGTTTGTGTGGGGTGGGCTTTATGACGGGGAGAGAGAGGGGGGGGGGGGGGCTGGATGTGTACGTTTGTCAGTTGGGGTGGGGGCTTTATGACGGGAGAGAGGGGGGGGGGTGGGCATGAGAGAGGGGGAGGGGGGGCTGGGCATGAGAGAATGGAAGATGTTGGTAATATGATGATCAGAAAGACGGTTTGCAGTAATGGCTGCTGTGAAACTGTCCATTTATGAACTATGTCCATGAAGAGCAGGCGCTCTTTTGTATGATAGATGTCATTGACATTTTGCACGTCCTTGTGTTTGACAGCAGAGACCACCAAGAGAATCCAGACGTTTGAAACTAAATGCTTCAGGCGCTTGCTGGGGTTCTCGAGCAAGACCGGAAGACAAACGACGTTGTGAGGAGCCAAATAACATCACTTGCAGGCCCCCAAGAACCCCTCTTGGCAACAGTCAAGAAGAGGAAGCTGTCGTGGTTCGGGCATGTCATACGCCACAATTCACTGCCCAAAACAGTCATCCAGGGCACGCTGGAAGGCGGCAGACGAAGGGGACGACAAGCCAAATGCTGGATGGACAACATCAAAGAATGGACCAGGATGGATGGCCCTACGCTGATGCGACATGCAGAGGACAGGGCCGGATGGCGGTGTCTGGCTTCGAGAGTGTCTCTCATCTCTCCTCTACGCCCATCATGGGCAAGAGAATGATGATGATGATGATGATGATGTGTTTGACTTTAAAGTCTAGTTGTGTTTTGCCCTGTTATGTTTGACTGTCAGATATTTGCAAGGGCCTATCTTTGATACGCCATTCCAAATACTGCGGTGGCAAAAACATACGGTTCTTTAAAAATTCTTTTTTTGAACACGTAAGTGTGCATCTGTATAATTATATACACATAGGTTGTGTGTGTGTGTGTGGGGGGGGGATGTGTTTTGGTGTGTTATGTGCGCATATTTTGCCGTTGTGCTTGACCGTGCGTGTCGACGTGTGTGTGCGCGCGCGCGCGCGAGTTAGAGGGGAGGGAAGGAGGATGTATATGTGTTAAAATGCCTAAAACAATTTAAGTGCTCTCAACCCCTTGGGGAGCAACATTAGTTAAAACAAGTTAAAAGAGGAATCTTAAAACTATCTACAAATTTGTTTCGAGCGTGTTGCGCTGTCATCAGGATGGTTTTTGGTTTGCCCACCGCCGATGTTATATAGCGTGTGGGCTCCCGTTTGCGGTTGTTTGCACGTGCGGGTTGGCTGCACGTGTTTTTGGGGGGCTTTCAGGTTTTTGTTTTGGGTGTGTTCACTAACAACGATTTCCATTTATGCCTGCAGTTGTTTACTATTTCTGTTTTGGTGTTTAAAGTTGCTAAGTGTGGTTTGCATAGTATTACCCATTTTTCAGTTAAACATAGGTTGCACCTTTTTGAAACATTGCTCTGTCTGTCTGTCTGTCTCTCCTCTCCTGTCTCTCTCTCTCTCTCTCTCTCTATATATATATATATATATGCTGAACAATTAAGTAGTGGGGGAAAACAAGTGCAGGCTAACAATTCTTCAGTCATTATAGTAATGACTTGGCAAAGATTTGAACTTTAAAAAAAAATTGAAGATGAAGAAAATGGGGGGAATATATTATAAATATGAGAAGCCCTTCACTAGCTGCCTGAGGGAACCATCGTAATCCCTCTCAAAAGCACATTTATTTGTATTGCCTGCTCCTAGGCCTTTCGTCCGCTGGATCGGACTCATCAGGGAGACACGGCTGTGTCTGTGCTCTTGGTGTCAAATAGAGACACACCACAGTCCATAATTCTGTGGTGTTCTCACCACCAAGGGTTCGAAAAAAGAATCCAACAGCAGCCTCAAAGCAGCCAGTGAAGGGTAATAAATGGAACAAAACAAAAGTGTGGAGAGGAAAAATGTCGCTGAAAAACTAAAAGCATTATTCAAACAGTATAAAATGTAGGGGACAATCTTTGAGCCTATGCTTGAGGATCCATTCAAGGATGCAAGGGAGATCAAAAGATATGGAACAGACTGAGTGGTCAGCTCTGCTGTTCAATAACCCAAGCATTGTGAGTGGCCAAGAATTGCACAGAACAACCTTTACTTGGATCTCCTAAGAGATGCAATCTCCCACTGATTGACCAAACAATACAATGCTGAACAATTAAGTAGTGGGGGAAAACAAGTGCAGGCTAACAATTCTTCAGTCATAGTAATGACTTGGCAAAGATTTGAACTTTAAAAAAAAAAAAAAATTGAAGATGAAGAAAATGAGAAGCCCTTCACTAGCTGCCTGAGGGAACCATCGTAATCCCTCTCAAAAGCACATTTATTTGTATTGCCTGCTCCTAGGCCTTTCGTCTGCTGGATCGGACTCATCAGGGAGACACGGCTGACTGTGTCTGTGCTCTTGGTGTCAAATAGACACACCAGTCCATAATTCTGTGGTGTTCTCACCACCAAGGGTTCGAAAAAAGAATCCAACAGCAGCCTCAAAGCAGCCAGTGAAGGGTAATAAATGGAACAAAACAAGTGTGGAGAGGAAAAATGTCGCTGAAAAACTAAAAGCATATATATATATATATATATATATATATATATATATATCTAATATATTGCAGATATGAATGCTTATCTCCCCCTAATTGAATAATATATATATATATATATTATAAACAAAGCTTGCTCTTATGTCTTAGATTGAAATAGGGGGAGAGATAAGCATTCATATCTGCAGTTGTAGATGATTCTGCCTAACAGTATGTGCTTGAGTGGGTGAATGGGGAAAAATAAAATAAAATAAATGCTTCTCAAAATGAGCCTTCAGCAAGCTTATAGTCTCCAATGGGGAGACATCCTCCAATAGGAAGGGAAACTCACTAACATATAACTCCTGGTCATATACCGATATTTCGAAACCTGGTTTCTCCTCGGTGACCGCGGAAAGTGGTAATTTGACTCCTCTGCCTTTTCAGTTTTAAGAAGAATGCAATCCCAGAAAAGGCTGGTGTGCAATACCGTATGTTTGTTGAGTTTTCAAAAAAACCAACCAAAGGTGCCACCTAGGAAGCAAACGAAAATCATGAAAGGGCAAAACAAGCTACATTTTCTTGAGAAAAGTAGAAAATATAAAAAGATATTCTCTTAAGACAAGTGCTGAGGGCCAGTTCTTGGAATGAATCCGCAAGGGACTAAAATACAACAAACTAATAAATTCCAAGGATAAGTACCGAGCACCGTTCCAGCAACTTACAGAGCAGCTTGGTGTTGCAATGACTGCAAGAAATATTGAATTATAAACAAAGCTCGCTCTTATGTCTTAGATTGAAGAAATAGGGGGAGAGAAGCATTCATATCTGCAGTGGTAGATGATTCTGCTTAACTGACAGTATGTGCTTGAGTGGGTGAATGGGGAAAAATAAAATAAAATAAAATAAATGCTTCTCAAAATGAGCCTTCAGCAAGCTTTTAGTCTCCAATGGGGAGACATCCTCCAATAGGAAGAGAAACTCGCTAACATATAACTCCTGGTCATATACCGATATTTCGAAACCTGGTTGTTTCCCCTCGGTGACCGCGGAAAGTGGTAATTTGACTCCTCTGCCTTTTCAGTGTGTGTGTCTGTCTGTCTGGGAATATGTGTATTCATGACATCAATCTTTTGAACTGTTTAGATTTTCTGTGCTTAATTTCCATGTTTCATATTTTGTTTTCTCATTTCCCTGTGACGATTGTACATTCTGCATAACTTTACGTTCTTCTGAGGGCATAGCGTAAAGAAACCTTCAGCTTATCTATTCATCCTCATAATATTCGTATTCTCTCTCTCTCTCTCTCTCTCTCTCTCTCTCTCTCTCTCTCTCTCTCTCTCTACGACCTGAACTCTCATTCACTGCATTATGACTGACACAGCTTTCGCACTCCATGAACTGTCGCCTGTCAACCAGCAGCAGTTTGAAACCAGGTGTTCACAGATTTTACTCAGCCTCCATGCTCAAGGTGTTAGTCTTAGTCGACAAATTTATGATCTATTTTCAAATCTTCAAAACTCCTTCAAGATGTTTGAAGCTGATCTTCAAGGCGCAAAAACAGACATCAAAGACAACAGGTGGGACATAAGTGAACTTCAACAAAACGGTGTCTTTCTACCTTACAGATTAAACGAAATAGACGAAAAACTTGAAAAACTAGCAAAACGAGAAAAGAATTTGAAATTTTTGGGAATACATGAATCGGCAACATGGGAAGAGGCGAATGACACGGACGAAATCGTAGCAGTACACAATTACTTCTCCGACAGATGGTGGTCAACCAGAGACATTGAATATACGTATCGTATCGGAAGACACGAAGGTGGAAACTGGCAACGTACTTAATCGTACGTTTCAGCCACATGAACGAAAACTCCACATTCTGAAAAACGCGGATCTCGGAGCTCGGCTCCGACAAGAGGATATCCGAGTAGCAACAGATCTCACTGTTAGCCAAAGGGAGCAGTGCCAGCAACTGAAGCAAGAAGGTAAAATACCTATATTTAGAAACGGAAGACTGTACGTAGATGGTAGGCCACACAACTACATACCCAGGCAATCAAATGATAGCCATCAGCGGTCATTAGAAAGCGATGATGGCCCCCACCAGCCACAAGAGACATGGCCCCTGCAACCAAAAAGGAAAACATGGAAGAACGCCTGCATCGTGTCCTCCCTGATCAGCAGCAGGGGAGGGGGCGTTTTCCGTATGTTCCCCAGACCAATACAGCAGGAAAGGAAATCTTCTCCATTTGTCCATCAGATCAGCAGCAACAGGTTTTCGAACACTTCCCTTTACTAAACTCGGTGCACTGGCCACCACTTTTGAACCGGCAAAATATGGCGCATCGTGACAACCCCTCGCCTTACAGGTTTGGCTTTTCCCCCTATCCGATAGTCCTCTGGTCACTCCACAGGAATTCAATGCTCTTCCCACACCTCAAAGGTCACCAAATGGTCAGAGCAGAACTGCAATGGAGAGGGGTACAAAAGGGAATCGGGGAAATGCATAAAGAAAGACGGCGAGAAGAGGACCAACAACACAATGCCTATGGGAAAAAAAACGGCAAAAACAGCCAGACCAGCAACAGCAACATCAAGAACAGATCCAGCAACAGCAGCATGAACAGCTCCTAGAGAGACGGCAAACAGGGGCAAGAACAAAGATTCAGCAAAGAAACGTTCAACGGCAAGAACAGGAACAGAAAAAGCAAAAGAATCGGCAGCAAGAGAACGAACAGCTGCAAGAAAAGCAACAAAACGGCAACACCAAGAACAGTTGCAAGGAAAACGATCAAAACAGATGCAAGATGAGCAACATCAGCAAGATCAGCTGCAAGAAAAGGAGCCGCAACTGCAAAAGGAAGAAGAATGGCAGCAAAAAAAGGAGTCGCATCGGCAAGGATCAGGTCAGCAACGGGAAAAGTCAGAACAGCAGCGGCAGTTAGAACAGCGACAACATCAACGTATGCTGGACCAATCTGAAGACAAGCAATCTGTGGAACAGCATGAAAATAATACTAATAACCCAGCCTGCCTCAACTAGTGCACACAGGTCTAGGGAAGAGGACAGTACAGTCTCTGACCCAATCCTGTCTCGACAGTCACGCCCAAAACTAGACTGGTGCCAGGAACCAGGGACTACCAAGCAGGAAGAGGAGGGGCGTGCCTTACGCTCTCGGACATGCCGGCAACGCGCCATGAGTTAGACGAGCATTGTGGATGCCTTCCGTAGTGTGCGAACGAACAGTGTCTGCAGCAGGGACGGGAGTATGCCGAGACAGCCTTCACCTCGAGGAGAAGCGGTAACAAACACTGGTGAGAAAAAGGATAGAGACCGGGCACAAATCACAAGTGATTATGGGTGCAGGATTCCTGACATTGACCATTCCCCATGTCAGTTTTCTACAAAATATACATTAAAGAAATCCATTTTCCAGTCAGTATTCTTAATTATAATGTCTGCAGACTGTAATCAAAATTAACTGATAACGAGTTTGTCGATTTTATTCATAAGTACGATTTTGTTTGTCTGACAGAAACATTTATGGACAGTGAAATTAAGAGTATTTTTCAAGATTTTCATGTTTACTCATCAAAAGCTAAGAAATTATCAAGACATGGAAGATGTTCTGGGGGTGTAGTGGTCTTGGTTAAAAATGTTTTTCTGATTTTGTACAAAGAATAGACATTGATATCAATAATGTTCTAACTTTGAAAATATCAAAAGAATTTTAAGAACAGATAAGGATGTTTTCTTTATTGCAGCCTATATTCCACCTTACGATTCCCCCTTTTGGAAATCAGAACCTAACGGAATGGTGTCGAGGTATTAGAAAAATGTATGTTTGATCTCCACGAATTATATGACGATTTCATGCATTGATTTTTGGCGATTTAAATTCTCGCACAGCCAACAAAAATCTCGATTTCAGTTTGTCTGATGATGGTGATTATTTGGAGGAAATAAGGAAACTGGTCAAAAGGAATTCACAGGATGTTGAAGTGAACCAGTTCGGTGAACAGCTTCTTGACTTTTGCAATATTTTTGACTGTTGCATTTTGAACGGACTTGAACATGGTTTTGATGACAGTTGTAGTTTCTTATCCGATTTTGGGTCCAGCCTGGTGGATTATTTTGTTGCATTTTTTGAGCTGCTTTATGAATTTGAATGGAGATATTTAACGGTGAAAGATAGGGTGGATTTGGACCACTTACCAGTTACCTTGTCAGTTTTGTTGGAATCTGATAAAAGGGTTATTAGCAATACAACTGACAGTAAGACGAATAATGTGTATAAAGTTTTGTGGGATAAAGCGAAAGAATCTGACTTTAGAACAAATTTTAACAGTGAAGATAACGGCAAATGAAACAAACTGCGGCGTTACTGAAACACGACAAAAAAGCAGAAGAGCACACAAAACAAAGTGTGAAGATAACGTAATTAAATTAGAAAATGCTGCTCAAGAATAGGAACTGGATGTTGATCACGCCTTGGAAGTGTTAAATGATAGTGTCCCGCACATTGTATGGTTAAAAAATGCTATGTCTCGCCCAAAAGAAAAAGAGCGCATGGTATAACCAAGAATGTCAAGATGCTAAAGTTAAATGTAAAAAGGTGTTAAGAATTTTTAAGAAAAGCAAGAGGAATAAGAAAAGACGCTTGAAAAGGACAGACTTGAGTACACTAGAAGTAGAAAGGAATATATAAAAAAAAACTGCTTAGAAAGAAAAGGCAGAAATTTCGCAGAAACACAGCTGAATCCTTGGCAGCTAATGCGCACAAGTCAGCTGAGTTTTGGAAAGAATTGAAGACGTTAGGTGGTGTGAGTGCACGAAAGGATTTGAGTGATAGAATTGGATTGGATGACTGGTTTAATCATTTTCAAGGAGTTTTTGAGGGTAGTAACGATTTAGAAGGAAACGGAAGTAATGTTACTAACGATCTGGGCAATGCAAGTGATCATAATTTAAACAAATAAATCACAGAAGTAAGAGGCAATAAGGAAATTAAACAATGGGAAAACAGGGGACTTGGACGGTGTTGTTCCGGAGATGTTGAAAGCAGGAGGAGAGGTGGTCGTTAAGTTCCTAACAAAGCTTTTCTTTTTTTTTTCTTTTTTTTTTCTTTTTTTTTCTTTTTTTTTTTGTCTTTTTCGAATGTATGCTTTTTTCCCCACAGAATCACGTTTCACCTAATCACGTTTCACATAATTACAGTTCACATAATCCCAGTTCACATAATCACGTTTCACATAATTACAGTTCGCATAATCATGGTTCACATAATCACGTTTCACTTAATCACGTTTCGGGTAATTACGTTTCACCTAATCACATTTTACATCAACACATGACCACATTTCAACTGATCGCGTTTCACCTAATCACATCTTACACAGTTATGATTCGCACACTCATATTTCACATGATCATATTTCACATGATCACATTTCACATGATCACGTCTCACATAATTACGTCTCACACAATCACTAACAAAGCTTTTCAATAAAGTGTTCGACTCTGGGATCTACCCACGGGAATGGCGTAAAGCTATAGTAGTTCCAATTTTCAAAAAAGGTGATGCAGACCAGCCAGACAGCTATAGAGGTACATCATTGATTAATGTTTCTTGTAAATGCTATGCATCCATTCTGAACACAAGATTAATTTCTTGGCTAGAAGATGATGATATAATAGTTGAAAACCAGGCTGGGTTTCGAAAAGATTATTCAACAGTAGACCAGATATTTAATCTCTATGCTATTCAGAAATACTTATAAGAAAAGACAGAAAATTTATGTTGCTTTTATTGATTTCAAAAAGGCACTTGACTCTGTTAACCATGCAAAGCTATTAAAGGTAGTTTATAATGAGGGTATAAGAGGGAAATTTTTTGGTGCCTTGAAAAGCATGTATGATTCTTTAATGTCTTGTGTGCGTGTGAACAGTGAATTTTCAGATTTCTTTACATGTCCATCAGGTCTACGGCAAGGCTGTGTCATGAGTCCCACATTGTTTTCTCTATTCATTAATCAACTGGCAAATCACATTAATAACACTGGTGTCCATGGTGTTCAACTATTACCTACTCTGATTGGATTGTTCATTTTGCTATTCGCAGATGATGTAACTTTCCGACGGTAGTCGGGTCGGGTACCGTCGGACTCACACGCCCGCGCACGCACATGTACAAGCGCACGAGTGCGCGCACTCGTACACACACACACGCACGCACGCACGCGCGCACGCTAGCGCGCGCACGCACATATACGTACACGTGCTGCGTGTGTGTGTGTGTAAATTGTGTGTGTATTGAGTGTGTATGTGTATGTATGTGCATGCATGAATGCGCGCGCGTGTGTGAGTGCGTGTTGAGTGCTGTGCATGTGTGTGTTGAGTGTTGTGCGTGCGCACGCGCACGCCTGTGTGTTTGTGTGCGTGCGTGCGTGCGCGCGCGCGCGCGTGTGTGCGTGTGTTTTCCAGACCACAACACCATCATCACTCTTATGGTTTGGTACGCATATCTCTGTCTCTCTCTCTCGCTCTCTCTGCTCTCCCCTCCCTCTCTTCTCTCTCTCTCTCTCTCTCTCTCTCTTCTCTGTCTCTCTCTCTCTCTGTCTGACTTATCTTTCTGCCATCTCAATCTCCCCCTCTGTCTCCCACTCTCTCTCTCTCCAGCCCTCTGTCTCTCTCTTCCTCATCCTCTCTCTCTCTTTCTCTCTGGTTTTCTCTTTCTGTCTCTCTCTCTCCCCCTTCATCTTCCTCTCTCGCTGTCTGTCACTCTGGCTGTCTCCCCCCCTCTCTCTCGCTCTCTCTGTCTCTCTCTCTCTCTCTCTCTCTCTCTCTCTCTCTCTCTCTCTCTCTCTCTCTCTCTCTGCCGGTTGTCTATCGGTCTGTCTCTGTCTGTCTCTCTTTCTGTGTTTGTTTTGCTGTGCCATGCTCTGAAAACCCGGGCAGTAAGACATCTAGAGAGGGAGAGAGAGAGGGGGGGGGGGGGAGAGAGATAGAGAGACAGCGAAAGAGACAGACGGAGAGAGAGGGACAGCCCCTGTAGAGACAACTAATCCGTCGAATCTCCAAGGACAGAAATGGAGAGGGGCAGACGGAGAAACTGACAGAGAGACGGACACACTGGTAGACAGACAGACATCCACTGACGCATCCTCTCAGCAAGTGAGATGAAATCCAAGACAGACAAACAGGCAGAGTTGAATATATTCAATACGGTTTCAGCGTCGTAGCGACCGCAACGCAGCAGCAGCAACAACAATGGGAGGAACAATAGCTGTGATAATTATACAGGAGAAGAAGAAAGTATTGATGATGATGATAAGAATAAGAGATAATCAGTCATTATGAGAGAGAGAGAGAGAGGGGGGGGGGGGGCAGAGACGGCGAGATGACTGACAGAGTGCGTTGGTCAGAGTTCGTGTAAGAAAGGGAATAGAAGATATCGCCCTGTATAACTGCTGCATATGATGACAATCAGGATTAATCTAACGTAGACACATTGCTGTGTGTGCGTGCGCGCGCGTGTTGGCAGCACACATTGTCACAGGCCTAAAACTGCTCGGAAATGTTTGCTTGACGTTTGGTAATATCCATATGCAATGGCCAGATCTTGTAATGAAGATAAATGCATAAAAATGAAGTTAAATTGTTTTTATAAAAGTCGGAATCGAGTTTAAAGTATCGCCGCACAGTGGCTCGGAAAAATGCGCTGAAAACCTGAAACACGGTCAAAGGGAAGGAAGCAATGCCAAAATGACTAGTTTCACCTCCAACAGTTGTCTTCCGCCAATATTGCTTTTGCGATAAAAAAAAATGATAATAAAAAAATTAAAAAATAAACACCAAACATCGTATCTTTCCTGCGACTGTCGGGTGTTGTGACGTGAAAGGCTGCTCTGAGTGACGGCAGCCCGGAGTCAAGATTTCATTGAGTTAAGTTAAATTAATAGTCGGCCTCTCTTCTCAAAGGAGAAAAAAAAAACATTAAGGTTGGGAGGGGGGAGGGGCGTGGAGAGAGACGAAGAAACGTGCGCTCGCGCGTACACACGCACCCACCCAGACACGGAGACACATGTACATGCACACATGGAGAGACGCACGCGCACACACGCATGCACGTATGCACGCACGCACGTACGCACCACACACACGCACGCACGTAGGCACGCACACACGCGCACACACGCACACACGCACGCACACACACACGCACACACGCACACACACACGTCTGCACACAACATGCACGCACATAAGTATGCATGTACGCACTCGCGCGCACGCGCGCACGCACGCTCGCACGCGCGCGCGCGCGGTACGCACACAACACGCACGCATGCACGCACTCCCACGCACACACAGACACGCACAGACACACACAGACACACACACACACACACACACACACACACACAGACACACACACACACAGACACACACACGCACACACACACACACACACACACACACAATAGCATTTTCAGAAAACGACTAGAGGCATACTTATTATGCGTATGGTTTGTGCTGATTTCAAGGAGATGGAAGTGTGTCTTTAACCGAGCAGTGATGCAAGTACCAGCCGCCATGGCGAAGTGGTCGGCGTCGCATACTCCCGGCTGGGAGGTCGTGGGTTTGATTCCCATCAGAGCCACGTGGTATTTTTCTGCCGCGACCGGCTCCTACTCAGAGTTGAGTTTGACACGGTCAGTTGGGAAGACTGGGACCACACAGTCGAGTTTCATCCACTTAATGAATGCGTCTCGGACAGTGTTGCTCAAATTTCCTGACCAACACTGGAAACCTGGAAAAAGCATTGATGCAAGTGATTATAATCTTTGAGAGGTCTATGGTGTTTTTGTCCCTGAAAGTGGGGGTGAGGGGTTGGGGACAGAAAGCTTGCTAGCGGAATAATGTAGTTGTTAATGTGTCTGTGTTTGTGTTGCAGACTGAAGAAGACTCTAGCCTGTCGTTGTTCCCTGGGGGGTGTCTTCGCTGGGCACAGAGGCAGAGAGAGAGGGCTGGGCTGACCTGGGATAACAGCAGGTAGGCTTTCACTGGCTTTGAGGCCTGTCCTCTCCCTGTATGTGCGCCAGCCATATTGCATACGCCAGCGTGCATAGTCACGCGCACTCGATCACGCACGCACGTATGCAAAAGCACGCGCACGCGCACACTCTCCACTTCGTTCAGACACACACTGATTCTCTCTCTCTCTCTCTCTCTCTCTCTCTCTCTCTCTCTCTCTCTCTCTCTGATCTCTCTCTCTCTCTCTCTCTCTCTCTCTCTCTCTCTCTCTCTGTCTGTCTCACTCTGTCTTCGTGTCTGTATGTGTCTGTGTTCATGCATGAACTTAAATGCTCAGAAATTGATAACCCCCCCCCCCCTCCACCATCACTTTTTGTTATGTCACATAGTATCTCTCTCTCTCCCTCTCTCTTTCTCTCTCTCTTTCTCTCTCTCTCTCTCTCCTCTCTCTCTCTCTCTCTCTCTCTCTCTCTCTCTCTCTCTCTCTCTCTGTCTGTCTGTCTGCCTCATCCTGTCTCCCTCCTCTTTTCTCTGTCTCTCTGTCTGTCTGTCAGTGTGTCTGTCTCTCTCGGTCAGTCTATCTGTATGTCTGTCTGTCTCCCTCTCTCTCATCTCTGTCTCTGTCTGTCCCTAATCTCAGTCACATTTAATGGATTTAAGTTTTCAGCTACTAAGACAGAGTGTATTCATTTCCATAGGTAAAGGTCTCAGGTCTTGGAACCGGCTATCAGTCTCAATGGTCAGGTAATTAAAGTTTCCAAACAAGTGAAATTTTTGGGGGTTATTTTTGATAAGCTTTCTTTTTTGCCTCGCATTAAGTACATTAAACAATCTTGCCAGTCAGGTTTGAATGTTTTGAAGGTTATTAGTCACACTGATTGGGGTGCAGACAAGCGAACTTTGTTGCGATTGTATCGGGCTTTGGTGAGACCAAAGCTAGATTATGGGTGTGTGGTATATGGTTCTGCACGAAAGTCTTACCTCAAAGCTCTTGATCCAATTCATCTCAAGGACTGCGGATTGCTCTGGGAGCACTTCGCACATCTCCAAAAGAGTTTGTATGTTGAATCTGGTGAACCCCCTCTGGAGCTAAGGAGGTTGCGTCTTTCCATGAATTACTACCTGAAACTGAGGGCTAATCCAGAAAACCCTGCCTATGATATTGTTATGAACCCGCCTTTTAGAGCCAAATATGACTTAAAGCCAAATGAGATTCCTACACTAGGTATTCGTATTTTGCCCCACTTCGGGGCAGCTGGAATTGATCTTGATGCTGTTGATGACGGTCCATTACAGACTGATTTTCCTCCTTGGAAAGTCGCCAATCCAGAGATTAATTTATATTTAACTCAATTTCGAAAGGTCACCTCGAGTGCTGCATATAAACAATTTTATCTTGGGCAATGTGAACTTTATAAAGATTTTATCAAGATTTTTACTGATGGTTCTAAAAAGGTGAGAGGGCTGCAGCTGCCAGTGTGTGTGATAACAATTTTCAGGAGCCTACTTTGTTAAGATTGCGGGATTGGTCGTCTGTTTATACTGCTGAACTGAAGGCTTTACATATGGCCCTCAGTGCGGTGTCCAGGTCAGATCAGAATGATTTCCTTATTTTATCGGATTCATTGTCGGCATTGTCAGCTTTATCGACAAGAGAAGTGTCACATCCAGTTTTGGCTGATATTCATGATCTTCATACTCAGCTTGTCTCTTCGGGAAAGCATATA
Source organism: Conus ventricosus (assembly GCA_018398815.1). Lineage (NCBI taxonomy): Eukaryota > Metazoa > Mollusca > Gastropoda > Neogastropoda > Conidae > Conus > Conus ventricosus. The sequence goes on along the minus strand of JAFLJL010017355.1, from coordinate 12,684 downwards.
GTTTTCTTGTGGGTCCCCAGCCACATGGGAATCTCAGTGGTGGACAAAGCAGCCAAACAAGCTCTCGGTGCAAGTCTTTCCAGGAGGCATATGCAGTTTGTTCCTCACTCTGATCTACGTCATAAATCTAGTTTGTATTGTCGTGAATTGTGGCAGAATGAATGGTGTAATCAAATTCATAATAAATTGTTTAAAATTTGCCCAGATTTAACCAATCCTTTCCCATCGGTGGTACGTAACCGTAAAGAGGAATCGGTTTTGTCACGGTTACATATTGGGCACAGCTATATAACGCACAGTTGGATATTCAGAAGGGAAGACCCCCCATGGTGTGTTGCGTGTGACAGGTTGTTCAGTGTTAATCATTTTTTGACAGAATGTGCTGATTTGATGTGTATCAGAGAGATGTTCTTTTCCATCAGTGATTTATCGGTTCTTTTTCGTGAGATTTCAGTAGATCTTATTTTTTCTTTTTTGAAAGAGGTAAACGTATTTTATAAAATATAGTGTTTTAATAATGTATACAGGTGTCGCCGGAGTTGAACAGATAATTGTGTTTTTGTCCTCATAAATTTTAAACGATGTGTTAATACTAGTGTGGGTATTTGTATTTAGAGACTTGGATATGATAGCTGAGGTCCTGATTTGGCTCCTAGTAGTGCGCTGGACCCTATAAACACTGTCTGTCACAGTCTCTATCTCTCTCATCTCTCGCTGGCTGACTGTCTCTCTGTCTCTCTTTCTCTCATCTTTTTCTGTCTTTCTGTCTGCCTCTGTCCGTCTGTCTGTCTGTCTCTCTCTCTCTCTCTCAGGGGAGTGAACGGAGGTTTTGCGCAAGTAGGTCGTATTTTCCATGTTCCGCAGTATTTAGCGAAGAAGTAAGGATTGTGGCAGTGTACCAGCATAGTACTTTGCAGGTGGCTGAATAGAGGACCATGCCATCGGCTCCTTTAGTTTTTAGGGCCGTCTGTGGCTGCTTTGAGCCGATATTTCAGGCCTTTATGTTGAAGCGGGCCAGGGGAAAAGCAGCTTTGCGCATCGCCATGTTGACACCGCGCTGTCGTGCGGACGGTGTCGCCCTGGGCTTGCTCCTCACCCTGATGTTTTGGGGTGGGCTGTTGTTGAGATGTGGTGACGTGGAGCAGAACCCCGGACCTCTGAGATCAGACAGTAAGCAGCCCAGGACCTCCAGCAGCAGTGGACGCAGGACCAGCACGGGGAAGACTGGTGGTGCAGCAGGCAGCGGGGCAGTCGGCCTCCTTCCCTGTCCTTCTCAGGATCCCCCTACTCTGGTGGACATGATGGCCAGACTGGACTCCATGGACAGCAACATGAACAGTAAGTTGGACATGTGGAGCACAGTGTTAACGAACTCGGAGACCAGTTTGCGGACCTCCAGGGAGAGTTGGGGGGACTGAGGGAGGAGTTGGATTATCTCCACCAAAAGAACCAGGAGCTGATGAAGACTAATGCTGATCTTCTGGATTAAAATTGATGCGCTTGAGAAAAGACTGGCGATTAGAAGGGAGATCGAACGCAACAATTTAATCCTACTGGTTTTAAAAAGACGTGCGGGCGAAACGACTGAAGACTGTGAGAATGCTGTTAAAGAGTTGATTACTGACAAGTTAGAAATAGCAAAAGATATTGAATTTGACCGTGTCCATGCCTGAATGGTAAACCCGACTCCCCTGTAATAGTCCGATGTTGCTTTTATAAGGATAAAGTTTGAATTCTGAAAGAAAAAAGAAAACTTAATGGGAGTGATGTATATATTGGAGAGGACTTTCTGTCGAGTGTTCGTGACATAAGACGAAAGTTGACACCACATTTGAAAGCTGCCAGAAGTAAAGGACAGAGGTGTGTCATGGTCTATGACCATCTCATTATTGATGGGCAGAAGTTTTATCTGGATGGTAATGATAAACTGCAAAATTCAAAATAATGTTCTGGCCCGCCCATTTCTTCCCGTAAAAACCCTGCACACGATCCTGGTACAAATGGGAGGGGGTATGAAGTTAAACTGTCACCGGAGCAATGTTTATTTGTCGATGTCGCACGTGAGAACTCGTCCGGTCAGAGTGACAGCCTTGAGTTGCCAGAGGTGTGTGAGCACGTGCAGTTCGGATCGACGTCACACAGTCAAGGGGGAGCGCATCTGTGTCTGATGAATACGAGTTTTGTGACACATTACCAGAAATGTCAGTAGCACGTTCTCCCTTTCAAGCGTCGCCTGTAAACTGTAAATAAACGCCCCTTCTCCTTTCTGTTATGGAACGTTAACAGATTATCATCTAAAATCAAACATCGGGACTTTGTAACATATGTTTGTAAATTTGATTTCGTGTGCTGGTGGAAACGTTTTGGGAGAGTTTTGATAACGATTTATTTTCTGATTACACAGCCTTCTTTAAGCCTGCCTTTAAACTGTCCAACCAGGGGAGACGATCAGGAGGGGTTGTTTGTTTGTTAAAGAGTACATTTGCCCCATTTATACAAATAATTAATGTGAAATTGTAAACGCTTGTGTGTTTTTGATTGATAAGCAACTGTTTGGCATACAAAAGATATAATCTATTTTTGTACCTATTGTTCCTCCAGAAGGATCACCTTTTTATTCTTACTTTGATCTTGAAAATGGAATACTTTTGTTGGAAGAAAGTTTACAGGATTGTCCAATGGAACGGGATGCGCATATTATCTTATGTGGTGACTTAAACAGTAGGATAGCTAAATTTTCTCAGATTCATTTTTCAGACCCTGCCATAGATATACAATATAAAGTCACTCACTTGATTATGGTCGATGTTCAGAAGACTGTCATATAAATGTTATGGAAAAGGATTATTAAACATGTGCACTGCTTTGAGTTTGAATATTTTAAATGGAGTGTAATGGTGACCTTGAAGGTCACTACACATACATTTCTGAAAACAGGTAGTAGTGTGACTGATTATTTTATTTTGTCGAATGATCTGTTCTCTGTCGTGTGCGATTCCTGTGAACTTTGTGTTGCTGAACGTATTGACTCTGACCACATGACTGTTGTATTTTCTGTTTTTCCTAACGTAAATATGGTTGAAGATAACACTGTTAACAATCAGGTCATTGAAAAGTTTGTGTGGAACAGTGATAATAGCCAATTATTTCAAGATAATTTGTTGTCAGAAATGCTAGTATAGATTTAATATAGTTATGACTTTGATTGATGTTGACATAAACAGAGCGCTGGATGAGTTAATGAATGTATGAGAGGATGTGCGGAATGTATGAAAAAACATTTATGTTAATAAAACTGATAAAAAGGAATGACTGGTTCGACCAGGAATGTGAAGCAAGTAAAAGAAATGTTCGAAAATTGCTATGTCATTGTAACAGACGTCCAGCAGACACTACAGCCTGCTCTGAATATACAATAGCAAGACGTGAATGTAAAAACTTGTTGAAAGAAAAGAAAAGCTCTTTAATAAGGTGCTATTGGACAGACTTGAGAGTTCCATACGTAATCAAAGAGAGTTCTGGGATAATGTACATAAACTGTCCTTTAAAAGAAAACAACCAAGAAATAGCATTATGTTGAGACTGGTTTAATCATTTTACATCATTATTAGAAAAACGAAACATTGGATTGTAATACGAACGAAAGCTTAGGTGAGCATGTGATGTTGATGGTTTCATAAATTGTCCAATTTCGGTGGAAGAAGTGTTATACGCTTTCGAAAGTTGAAAGTCGCAAAGCAGCTGGACCTGATGGTATTATTAGTGAATTATACAAGAATTCTTGTGATCACGTGCTCCAGTTCTTCTTAAAATATTTAACACACTGTTTGATAAGGGTAACTTTCCTCGAGATTAGAGTGAATCTATAGTTTTACCATTGTTTTAAGAAAGGTGATGTGAATAATCCCAACAATTATAGAGGTATATCCTTGGTGATATTAGTAGTAAATTATATAGTACAATTATTAATGTTAGATTGCAGGAATGGGTAAATGAACATATCACAGGTGAGCATCAAGCGGGTTTTAAAAAGGGATATTCAACTATAGATCACATGTTTACTTTGTTAACCTTGATACAAAAACAATTTTCATTTAATCATAAACTCTATATAGCATTTATAGATTTTGAGAAGGCATTTGATTCTATAAATAGAAATTTGCTTTGGCCAATCTTGATAAAAAAAAATGGTTGTAAGAGGTAAATTGTACAAGTGTATTAGGAGCATGTATGATAACGTTAAATGTAGGGTTAGGTGTCGCTCTCAACTGACTGAATATATTAACTGTACTGCTGGTGTGAAGCAGGGTGATGTGTGCAGCCCCATATTATTCTCATTATTTATAAATGAACTGCCCTAGAAGTATTGAATAATGGTAGGCATGGTGCCATGTTTTCTTATGATGCATTTGAGTTTATTCTTTTACTGGCAGATGATATTATTCTATTGTCTGAAACTATCATTGGCCTTCAGACCCCGCTTAATAACGTAAGAAATTCAGTTGAACGTTAATATGGAAAAAAGTAACAGTGTTTCGGAAAGGTGTTTTTTTGGGTGCGAGAGAAAGATGGACTTATAATGGTGTTTTAATGCCCGGGAGTAAACGTGTATAACTACTTAGGGATTGTGTTTTCCACTCGTTTAAGCTTTACTGCTGCTTGCAAGGATCTTGCTAGTAGAGCAAAGAGGGGTCTGCTTGGCATCATGAAAAAATTATCTTCAATCAATAACAATTCGTTGACGTTATTTGTTAAAATATTTGATTGTCATGTGCAACCTGCAATACAGTATGGCTCGGAACTGTGGGGACTCAACAGAGCTGCTTTATTTTCTGAACCTGTGCACTTATTTGCTTTAAAAAAAATTTTTTGGGTGTAAGCATGTGTACCCCAAAAATGTTTATTTAGGTGAAACCAATAGATATCCCTTATATTTAAATTCTGCTGTTCAGTGTATTCGTTTTGGTTTAATTGCTCCAGATGGATGATTTGTCGCTTACCTCGTAAAGCATATAATATGCTTTTTTGAATTAGATAAGAAAGGAAAGCAAAAATTGGGTATGGGATGTACGCACATGTTTATACGAATAGGGGTTTTGGAGAAGTGTGGATGAATCAGGGCGTTGGCAATGTTAAGGGATTTATATGTTTTTTTCTTTCAACTCTAAATTGTTTGCAGATGGCAAAAATGGCATGTTCAAACAGTGAAAGATTTATATGTTTAGGAGTTTTGTAATACACATGAACTAAAAACACACCTTTTGTTGAATATGGATAGTCATTTGAAATATATAACAAAGAGATTTACGCTGTGGACTTCAAGATAGGGGTGCATCATTATAGATACAGCCCCCATGGGCCGGCCTTCTCGGGGCGGGGGTGTTTCTAGACCAACCTGTGCTCACCCCTTTTTCTTGTCTTTCCTAATGTTCTGGCCTACCATGTCTTTTGCTATCTCTTTTCACCCATAAAGTCTCCCCACATCATCTGCAGCCTCTATGTCGTCTTGTTTCTTCCTTTCCCCGGTTCTTCAGTTGTTCTTTCATCTATTTTTCCAGTCTTCCTTTTCAATGCTTCTTTTTCTGAGACCTATCGGAGTGGGGGCCCCCTAAGTCGCCGCAATCTAAGGTGCTGACAGGGCCCGGGAGAGATGTATGGCTCTGCGTTAGTGAGTCGCAACAGCAGTCCTGTCTGGTTTTGGGGGCCCAGTATCAGGCAGATGGACGCCCTGCGATTCATATTCAAATGTCCTTCGTAGGGCCATCCATTGTCCTTCCTAGCACGGCGCTCTCCTGGGGTGACTGTAATTTCCTGCCGTCATTGAGGCTACGCTCTATGAGTTATCAAAATATAATTCTAAAAGACAGAGAGAAAGAGATTCAGACTCAGATGAGGAAGTAAGAGAGGTGGCTAAGAGAAAGGGTATTCAAAATACATGGCCAAGCTTCCTTTTGGTGGAAGCAAAGACCCAATGAATCCATAGCTCGGATTTCTCCCTTTGCCATTTCTAAGTGGTTTGAGGAGTTTCTTCCACAGGTTTCAAAAATCAAAAACTCAGATCAGGTAGTTATCTTGTCAATTGTGCGACAAAAAGCGGCGTCTCGATTGTTGTTGAAAAGAGATGATCTCAGCTTATGCATATCACAGTAAAGGTTTCTATTAAACCCTCTCCAATTATTCGAAAGGGGTGATTAGATGTGCTGATCTAGCTGGACTTGCTGAATCAGAAATTCAGACTGAGATGAAAAGTCAGGGTGTGTTACAGGTACATAGTCAAAATCTCTAAAGGAAATAACGTAATTGAAACTAACACGCTATTCTTGACTTTTGCTATGTCATCTCTCCCGGAGTTTGTCAAAGTGGGATTGTTCGTGTGAAAGTTTCACCTTTTGTACCATCTCCTTTGAGATGTTTCAAGTGTCAACGCTTTGGGCATTCCAGCGAGCCTGTCGGGGTCAGGAGATCTGCCGTGACTGTGGTCAGAAGAAGCATGATGGGGCTTGTACAAATGCTGTATCCTGCGTCAATTGTAAGGGTGATCATCCAGCAAATTCCAAAAGCTTCCAGTGTGGGAAAAAAGGAATGCGAGATTCAAAAAAATAAAGATTGAGAGGAAATGTTCCTTTCCGGAGGCTAAAAGGTTAGTGGAGGTCAAGACTCCTTCGGCTGATACTTATGCAAAGAAGGTGGTTAACGATCTGCGAACCGGTCATCGGGTGATAATCTAGGAGCACTCATTCACTACTCTAGAAAAGAAATTGACAGAAATGTAAACAGTTTTGGATGGGCTTACCGTGCTTAAAACGGTGGGTGGAGGTTTTGTCTCAGAAATGTAATGGTGTACACAGGCAGTGTACAACAGGCTTCGGTCCCTGCTGGTGAGGGTGGAGGTTTTTCGGTTGTGCAGGATGCTGTGGATCAGAGGTCAGGGGTGAGGGACCGGAGGAAAGAGATTCCCTCGCTCGCAGGCCAAGGCAGCAGTGGGGGAGGGGCACGCAGTGAGGAGCGTCCTTTTCGGACTCCAGACCCTCCTAAGGGAAAATCTCGAAGTCAGGTATTTGGCGCAGCAGTTTCAGCCCGGTAAGAGCCAATTCCAATATGGCAACAAACAACTTAGAAATTTATCAGGAGCATGGGCTTCTGATCTTGCCCTGAAGAACCGTTTTAGTTCTTTGGTGGACGCGAAGTTTCTGGAGAGGGATGATACATATTCTTTTAACAACCTAACATGGACTTTACTCCAGGGGAAACATAAGGGAGTTAAAGCAAATTGTCGAGACCTTGAGCATTATTGACAGAGTATAGATCTTCGGTAATTGCTCTTCAGGAAACCCTTTAAACGCAATAAGAAGCATGAGTTTCCCTGGTTTCTCTGTTTACTCAAGCCAGCTTCTGCAGACTTTTCAGGGAAAGGGGCGTTTCTCTTTAAACATTCATAATTCGGTACTACATACAGAAATTCCACTTCAACGGATATGGAGGCAGTGGCAGCTCGTATCTCGTTAAAAAAGGTTGTTACGATATGTTGTCTGTATTTATCGCCATCTTCTGTGTTTTCGAAGAGTCGGTTGGATGGTTTAATTTCTCACTCCCTAGCCCATTTTCTTTTTTGGGGTGACTTGAATGGTCATTCTCCACAGTGGGGAAGTACCGCACAAATTTCTAAAGGGAAAGTTCTTGAAGATTTTATATCGGATCATGATCTCTTTTTAAATTTTCGGGCTCCCCGCCTTTGTTCTCCTTCTGGTTCTTTGAATCACTTGGATTTGTCCATTTGTGACCCTTCCATATTTTTGGACTTAGAATGGCAGTTCATACGGACCTAAGGGGGAGTGATCACTTTCCGGTTTTTATTTCTTTTACAAAGCAAATGCAGGAGCCCCCCCGGGGAAAAACATGGAAGTTCGCTCTGCAGATTGGAGTCTTTATCAGCAAAGATTTTAAGTGACTGCCTATGAATCTGTTGCAGAGTTATGATGATCCTGTTTTACAGTTCACTAAAGTGATAGTAGAGAGTGCTAAGGAAGCTATTCCCAAGTCTCGTGATAAACCAAATGATGTTAAGACCCCTTGGATGATAAAGAGTGCAAAACTTTGAAGGGTAAGAGAAAAGTGCTCAAAGATTTTTTGCTAGGTTCCTATGGTGGGAACAAAGTTAAACATCAGGCGTGTAGGGCTAAGTGTCGGTATACTTTTAAAACTAAGAAAAAAGAATCTTGAAAACTTTTTGTTCCAAATCTGTCCTTTAAGGTCAATTTAAGGAAAATTTGGAAATAATCCGTAAAATTAAGGGGAAAATCGGCTGCATCAGTTTTAAAAAAGTTGCAAGTAAATGGTCGATTATTACTGATAAAAAGGAGGTTGCTAACTTGCTAGTGCTACTATTCATCAAAATTCGTCAGCTGATCATTATTGCAAGGAATTCCAGCGTATCAAAAGATCAGCAGAGTCAAAATCTTGTTCCTTCGAGCCAGATAGTTCTGAGGATTACAACTGCGTTTTCAGCATGGATGAGTTAAAGGACGCCATTTTGAAAGCCAACAACTCACTCCTGGGCCAGATGACATTCATTATCAATTTATTCAACATTTGCCCGCTGAGGTTTAAAAATGTTGTCTCTGTTTAATCATGTTTGGTGTTCAGGGTATTTTCCACCTTTTTGGACAGAAGCGGTTGTTATCCCTATTCCTAAAACCAGGAAAGATCATTCGGATCTAACAACTATCGTCCTATAGCTCTCACTAGTTGCTTATGTAAAACTATGGAGAGAATGGTATTTCTCGATTGTTATGCAGTTAGAATGTCTGGGGCCTTAGATGTTTCCCAGTGTGGATTCCGGAACAAAACCCCAGTACTACTGATCATCTGGTTCGTTATGAGTCTTTTATCAGGAATGCTTTGATCAATGGAGAACATGTAGTTTCTATTCTTTTTGATTTAGAAAAAGCTTATGACACAACATGGAGGCATGGAATTCTTCAGACTTGAAGGCACTTGGATTTCAAAGGTAATTTTCCAATGTTTATTTCTAATTTTTTGTCCAACAGGCATTTCAGTGTTTGACTTCTTCGAACCTTTTCAGATCCTTTTGAGCAGGAGTTTGGGTGTCCCTCAGGGTAGCATCCTTTTTTCCATTCTGTTCAATCTGAAGATTAATAACATCGTCCAGTCAGTCTGGAATCGATAAGTCCCTATTTGTTGATGACTTCTCCATCTCTGCCAAGGGAAAACTTTGGCTGCAGCTGAGCGTCAACTTCAATGTGTGTTAATCGGTTCAGCAGTGGGTTACGAAAATGGGTTTAAGTTTTCAGCTACTAAGACGGAGTGTACTCATTTCCATAGGAAAAGATCTCAGGGCTTAGAACCAGCTATCAGTCTCAATGGTCAGGTAAAATTTAAAATTTCCAAACAAGTGAAATTTTTGGGGGTATTTTGATAATAAGCTTTCTTTTTGCCTCACTTAAGTACATTAAACAATCTTGCCCGTCAGGTTTGATGTTTGAAGGTTATTAGTCACACTGATTTGGGGGGCAGACAAGCGAACTTTGTTGCGATTGTATCGAGCTTTGGCGAGACCAAAGCTAGATTATGGGTGTGTGGTATATGTTCTGCACGAAAGTCTTACCTCAAAGCTCTTGATCCAATTCATCATCAAGGACTGCGGATTGCTCTGGGGGCACTTCGCACATCTCCAAAGAAAGTTTTAATGCTGAATCGGGTGAACCCCCTCTGGAGCTAAGGAGGTTGCGTCTTTCCAGAATTACTACCTGAAACTGAGGGCTAATCCAGAAAACCCTGCCTATGATATTGTCATGAACCGCCTTTTAGAGGGCCAAATATGACTTAAAGCCAAATGGATTCCTCCACTGGGTATTCGTATTTTGCCCCATTTCGGGCAGCTGGCATTGACCTTTATGCTGTGATGATGGTCCATTACAGACTGATTTACCCCCTTGGAAAGTCGCCCAAACCAGAGATTAATTTATATTTAACTCAATTTCGAAAGGAGGTCACCCCGAGTGTTGCATTTTAAACAATTTATCTTGGGCAATGTGAACTTATAAAGATTTTATCAAGATTTTTACTGATGGTTCTAAGAAAGGTGAGAGGGCTGCAGCTGCCATTGGGGTGATACGATTTTCAGGAGCCTACTTTAAGATTGCGGGATTGGTCATCTGTTTACACTGCTGAACTGAAGGCTTTAAATCTGGCCCTCAGTTTCGGTGTCCAGATCAGATCAGAAAGATTTCCTTATTTTATCGGATTCATTTTCGCATTGTGGGCTTTGTCGACAAGAGAAGTATCACATCCAGTATTAGCGGATATTCTGATCTTCATACTCAGCTTGTCTCTTCGGGAAAGCATATAGTTTTCTTGTGGGGCCCCAGTCACATGGAATCTATGGTAACTCAGTGTGGACAAAGCAGCCAAACAAGCTCTCGGTGCAAGTCTTTCCAGGAGGCCTATGCAGTTTGTTTCCCCACTCTGATCTACGTCATAAATCCAGTTTGTATTGTCGTGAACTGTGGCAGAGTGAATGGTGTAATCAAATTCATAATAAATTGTTTAAAATTTGCCCAGATTTAACCAATCCTTTCCCATCGGTGGTACGTAACCGTAAAGAGGAAACGTTTTTGTCACGGTTACATATTGGGCACAGCATATAACGCACAGTTGGATATTCAGAAGGGAAGACCCCATGGTGTGTTGCGTGTGACGCTTGTTCAGTGTTAATCATTTTTGACAGAATGTGCTGATTTGATGTGTACGGAGAGAAGTTCTTTTCCACCCGTGATTTATCGTTCTTTTTCGTGAAATTTTAGTGGATCTTATTTTTTCTTTTTGAAAGGGGGTAAACTTATTTTTTAAAATATAGGGTTTTATTAATGTATACAGTGTCGAAAGGGGTTGAAAAGATAATTTTTCTTTTGTCCTCATAAATTTTAAGTGATGTGTTAATACTAGTGTATTTGTATCAAGAGACTCGGATATGATAGCTGAGGTCCTGATTTGGCCCTAGTAGTCCGCTGGACCCTTAAAACACTAACTAAATTAAAAGATACAGAGAACACAATGAAGCAAATCTGATATGTTGTTTATGCAAAAAATTCTAAGGAAGATGAAGTTCATTTGTTTTATGCTGCCCAGCTCTTAGTAAAAAATTTGAGAAAAAATTTATTCCCAGCAAATATTATCAATGCCCTTGTGTCTTTAACTCTGCTTGTTGATGGCATCCTCTAAACACAGTGATGTTAGGAATTTATCGCTTTTCTTGTATAAAGCTTTTAAGTTCAGAGAAATTATGACCTCGTAATCGTGTATTTCAAATGTCCTATTTCATGAACAAGTTCATTGTTGTCTTATGTTTACTCACCCCCTTCATAAGGGGCTATGGCCTAATGAATAAACCATTCGCATTCTCTCTCTCCTCTCTCTCTCTCTCTCTCTCTCTCCTCTCTCTCTCTCTCTCTCTCTCTCTCTCTCTCTCTCTCCTTATCTCTCTAATTGTCTGTCTGTGTGTTTCTGTCTGTGTGTTTTCTGTCTGTCGTCTCTCTGTGTTCTTCTTCTCTACCTGTCTTCTTCTTCTTCTCTGTGATCTCTGTTTCTCTTTGTTTCTGTCTGTCTGTCTGTGTGTCCATTTTTAAAACGTGATCAGTGGCCTTGCTCAGTGAGAGTGGCTTTGGCAACACGAGCTGTACAGGAAACTGACCAAGAACAGATCGACAGAGAACAATGCAACACGGTTTAAAGGGAAGGAATCGATACCAAAGTGACTCTTGTTTAACTAGCAACAGTTTGTCTCCCGCCTATATTGCTTATGCCATTAAAAAAAAAAAACCACCATCGTAGCTTTCCGACAGCAGTCGGGTGCCGTCGTGACGTGAAACGATGTTCTGAGAGACAGCAGCCCGGTGCCATCAAGATTTCATTAAATTAAATCAATAGTCAGCCCCTCTCGTCACAAAAAAAACCCCAAAAAAACCATCACACACACACACACACACACACACACACACACACACACACACACATGCATGTATGCACTCACACGCCCGCGCATGCACATGTATACGCGCGCGCACGCACGTACGCACATGAACACACACGTGATGAGTGTGGTTTTCCAGACCACACCACCACCATCACTGTTATGGCTTGTTACTCATCTCTCTCTCTCTCTCTCTCTACTCTCTCTCTCTCTCTCTCTCTCTCTCTCTCTCTCTCTTTCCCTCTCTCTCTCGTCTCTCCTCTCTCTTCCCCTCTCCACTCTCTCTCCATCCATCTCTCTCTGCTGCCCCCCTTCTCTTGTCATCCTCTCTCCTCTCTCTCCTCTTTCTCTCTCTCTCTCTCTCTCTCTCTCTCTTCTCTCTCTCACTCCCCTCTCTCCCCCCCCCCTCTCTCTCTCTCTCTCTCCCCCTCTCTCTCGCCCTTCTTTCTCCCCCCGCCACCTCTCTCTCCGTCTTTGTCTTTCTCCCTCCTTCCTCTCCCTCTCTTGCTGTCTCTTTCTGTCTCACTCTGTCACTCTCTGGTTCTCTCTCTCCCCCTCTCATTCTGTCGGCTGACTGTCCGTTGGTCTGTGTGTGGTGGGTGGGGTGGGTGGGGGTGGGGGTGGTGGGGGGGGGATGTTTTGACTCGGGGATCGAACAAAAAAAAAAGAGATGGAAAAATAAGAAAAAGAAAAAA